>JANSMC010000177.1:0-40409 GCA_029299015.1 Ophiostoma montium
ATCACATTCGTCGCATTCGCCCTCGCCTGTGCGGTCAAACACTACTCACACCACGCACACCACACACACCACACACGCATCTGTCCCGGCCCGGTCGCCACACAGCCCCCGAGGCCGGACGCACGACATAGCCATCGGCGCATGCTCTCTGGCGCAACCTCGCATCAGATCCGACGATCCATCATCACCAAAGGCGAGTTCACGAAGGAAGAGGACGAAAGGAAAGAGAAGGAGAAAGCGAAAGAAAAGAAAACACAGGCACTCGAAAGACGGCTGATACTGCGCAGCCAGGCGCACAGCGTCTTCTTCCTCCTCCTCATCGCCGTTTTGCGCATCTTCTCCCCTGCAGCGACCCTCGACACTCTGCGCCACCTGGCCGCAGCCCCTCCCTCCCTCGACCGCGTCCATCACGCGAGGCGCACCTCCCCTGCCTCTTTCCATCCGCGTCTTTCCCATCTCTTGGGTCTCACGACGACGGCCGCGCGCAACGATACTCTTGGATAGCTTGTCGACGACCGGAGCATCCCGACGCGCCGAGTCTGTCCATCGACGATTCACGGGCCTCGGAGGCCACCACCGATTTCGGCCTCGTGCGGCTCTCTCTTCTTTCTTTCACATCCCTATGCGACAGAGGGCCTTGCGCTTTTGTTCAGTGAACCTTACAAGTGAAGAGTCTCTGTCTGCCGACCGGCACATTCACTTTGGCATCACCTCGTTCTGAGCGTGCGTTCAGACACAGCTCACGACACGCTACTGTCGGGTGTGACGTTAATCACGTTCATCACGTTTAATCCTCCCGCTTTCCGACTCTCTTCACTCCCAACCTTATACTATACCAAAATGGCCTCCTCAGACGAGGTCAACAGCCTGGTCGCAGCGATCCAGAAGCTTAAGAATCGGGACCTCATGTCCATCTGCACCCAGCAGGGCGCGATCAAGTCTGGCAACAAGGCCGACCTGCTAAAACGGATTGTCAACAGTGAGTATTATTCACAGTGTATCTTGATGTCGGACCGCTGCTAACTGCGCAGTGATTGACTCCTCCGTGCACGACCCCAACCCATCAAAATACCAGTCCCTCAAGAACTACATCCAGCAAGTGGTCGCCGGCGTGCCAATAGGGCGTCGCACGGGCGATGTGCACGGAGCCGGTGTGCTGAGTACGCCGGCGACGCGCGGCGAAATGACGTTGGAGGAATTGTCGTCGCCGTACAACAACAAGCGCGCCATCGGGCTGGGGGGTCCGCCGTCGCCGGCGTATGGGTCGAAGCTGGGTCTGCCGCCGGGATCACAAACGGCCCTGACCAACACCAACAACAACGGCTACTCGAGCGCGGGCGCGGGCGACGCGATGCGGCGGCAGCTGCTGCACCAGGGCCTGCAGTTCAAGGCGAGCCCCTTTTACGACGTGCTGTACCCGGTGGGCGACGTGCAGCCGTGCGAGGCCATGGTGCAGCACCGCAACAGCATTTCGATCTCGATGCGGGCGTCGGCGTACCCGGAGCTGCAGCGGCTGGCGTCGGAGCCGTCGCACCGCGTCATGGTGTTTTGCGCGGCCAGCAACCAGGGCCCGCAGGACATTGCCTTTCCTTACCAGTGCGAGATCAAGATGAACACGGGCGAGGTCAAGGCTAACCTGCGCGGGCTTAAGAACAAGCCGGGTTCGACGCGGCCGGCCGACATTACGGACTATTTGCGGCTGAAGCCGTCGACGTATGCCAACAATTTGGAGTTTACCTATGCCCTGACGACCAAGCGCTTCTACCTCGGCGTCTACATCTGCAGGGTATACTCGGCCACGGTGCTGGCGGGCCGGATCGAGCAGCGCAGCCGCATCACAAGAGCGTCGGTGGTGCGCGAGATTGCCAAGCAGGCGCAAGACCCGGACATTGTGGCGACGTCGTACGTGCTGTCGCTCAAGTGCCCGCTGACGTACATGCGGCTGGCGGTTCCCGTGCGCGCGACGACGTGCAAGCACATTCAGTGCTTTGACGCGACGTCGTACCTGCAGCTGCAGGAGCAAGGGCCGCAGTGGCTGTGTCCCGTGTGCAGCAACCCGGCGCCGTACGACGCGCTGGCCGTCGACGAGTACAACAAGGACATCTTGGAGAACACGCCGAGCGACCTCGAGCAGGTCACCATTGACCCGGACGGCACATGGCATATGGGAGGGCGGGACACCGACTCTGGGAGCAAAAACAGCAACAACAACCGGAGGCGGACCGGCACGCCACCACACCGGGACACGCTGACGCTGGACGACGAGCTCGAGATTTTGACGATGACGACGCCGGGGCCCAGCGGCAGCTCGGCCGCCGACACAAGCTCGACGACCACAACCACAACCACAACTACGACTACAGACCCATCAACAGCCGTGCCGTACGACATGATGAGCCGCGACACGACGGCGGCGGCATCGTCGGCGTCGGTACCACCACCACCCGGGTCGGCTGCGACCACGACCACCACCAACGGCAACGGCAAGCGGACGCGCGAGGTGGTCGACCTGACGCTGAGCAGCGACGACGAGGACGACGAGCCGCCGCGGCCGTTTAAGCGGCAAAACATGGGCTATTCGACGTCGTCGCTGTACAACAATCCGAGTGTATGACCTCGGTGACACTTTTTCTGTACCTACGACATGATGCTTTTCTGTTTCATTTGTTTTCATTTGCTTCCTTTTGTTTTATTCCTTCTGCGGCCCGGTCTGGCTCCGTTCTGCATGTACACTACCCCCTTATAAGCGATCCTGGGTTTTGCGTTTGCTTCTCATGGCATGGGATACCATAATACAATATTGAATATGTTGAGTTATAGAGTGAGTTCATTATAAAAGTTCATTGTGATTTGACTATAAAAGTACCGGCCATCCTGGTATTCCGTCCGTGCCCCAACGCCGGTGATGCAATTTTTGCTGTTTTTCTTTCTTTTCCTTCCTTTTCTGCATTACTTCCGCGTCGTAAAGTCCGTCTCGTTGGCCGTGTTGGAGGCGGCCGCCGACGCCTCGTTCGGGTTCGTCTCGCACGTGCAGGCGCCGGCCGGGCGCTGGCCGCACGAGCAGCGGCTGCCGGCGGTGCTGTTCTCGACGGCGGCGCGGTCGCAGTTGCAGCTGAGGGCGGACTGCTTGCCGCAGGAGCAGGTGGCCTTTTGGGCTGTTTTGTTAGGGGCAGTCATGATGAAGAGATAAGAGATGTTATAGACTTACCACAGACGCACTCGGCGCCACCCTTTTTGCAGCAGGTCGAAGCAACCATTTTGGTGATGAAGTGGTGGTGGTGGTGGTGGTGGGAAGAGTGTAAAGTAGAGTGTTAGGTTGAGTATGGATTGAGAAAAGATTGAGTGAAGAATGTGTAGATGTTGTAACCAAACCCAGAATTGCACAGCGGACGACGACTTATATACGTAAATCTACTCGTACAACCACTGCCGTCACGTACGACCGATGACGGCAAAGCCCCATGACAAAGCGGGCCACACGCGCTTTGTCCAGGCTGAAAGAAACACGACTAATAGTATGACTCGCGGCTGACGGCTGAGCACAAAGACGATGGGCCAGTCAGAAACAGCCGATTGTGGCCAGTCTTTGTGGGAGGTGGTAATAGCCTAGATATGATTGGCCAGAGATCAAATGGAGGAAAGTTGTGGAAAACAGCTAACCTATATCTCCAGCCAATAATTGTCTGCGCAATGCCAGCGGCTGACCGTGTGGCCAATGAGACGAGCGCCAATTGTGCGCGCTAGTGTCAGCATCACGCCCCCCAGACCGCAGCGAGTGGATGCTTCCAGACTCTTTCCACTTTTTATGGAAGCTTCATGGCGGCTTTATGGAGGTCATATGGAGGCAAATGTGGAGAGTCGTTTGTTGTATTACGAGTGAGTCGATTCTAGTGGTTCGTTTGTTTCCTTGATGACCTTTCCATGCAGCCTTGCGGTGCCTGCATCGTCTCCACTCGCTGTGTCGAGTGCTCGTACATAGTACATAGACAATCATGGTACGACTATGAAAGTGCAAGATAGATAGAAAGTGTGTGAACTACAGCGATGTGACTGACCTACATTGTGACCTACACCGACCGCTCATACAAAAACACCTCAATCGTCTGCTCCTCGCCGTCCAGCACCGGCAGCCGCACGGCCTGCCCGCCGCCCGCCCGCATCCGCCAGCCGTGGTCGGCCATGAGCGTAAACAGCAGCGCCTCGGACGCGTGCCGGGTCTTTTTGGTCAGCAGCACGCGCTGCGTCGCCTGGTGTGTGGCTTGTTGGAGCGCGTCCAGCGTCTCGACCAGGGCCGGCAGCATGTCGACATTGTAGGTGCAGTCGCTGAGCATGATCAGGTCAAAGGCTTGCCCAGGCGGAAAGCCCACGACGGCGGCGTCAAAGGTGCCGCGGCGGCCGTCCTCCCAGTCGAGGTTGGCATATGCGACGTGGATGCCGTCGGCGGACAGCGCTGGTTCTAGCAGGTTGATATTGGACACCGCGCGCTCCTCGGCCTCGGGCAGGTCGGTCAGCAGGACGGTTGCGTCGCCGTGGTAGGAGGCGGCAGCTGCGTGCAGGATCGTGGCCAGGCCGATGCCGAGGATGCCGACGCCGGTGCCGAGTTCGAGGATGCGCAGGCTGTGTGGCGGATGCGGTTGCGGTTGCAGGGTCGCCCTGAGCAGAGAGGCAAGTGTCTGCTGGTCGGGGCTGTCGTGGTCGGCGGCGTCGTCATGTGGCCGCTTCTTTGGGTTTTCTTTGAGTAAGCCAAACGTGTCGGCCAAAAAGGCCACAGTGACCAGCCCGGCATCCCAGACGTGCCGCGCAATGCTCTCGCCAATGTCCTCCTCGACCTCGACGATGGCGCTGCTGCCGCCGCTGCCGCCGCTGCCGCCGCTGCCGTCGCTGCCGTTGCGCCCAACACCGAGACGCCGCAGGGCCACGTGCGGAAACGGCTCGTCTGAGTGGATGGCGTCGTCGGGCACGTCAATCCACAGCGGTAGCACCAGTCCGAGCCCGTTGCTGCCGCCTTTAGGGTTAATGATCTGGCCCGCCTCTGTGGCGCACACGTCGTCGCGGGCCGCACGGACGCAGAACCGCTTGACGTCGTCGGAGCGCCAGACGGCGGCGGCGTCGCGGGGCAGAGCTGCCTCTAGCTTGAGCACGCGCATGCCTGCCGTCCAGGCGGGCTCGCTGGTGGGTGGTGGTGGTGGTGGTGGTGGTGGTGCTGCTGCTGCTGCTGGCTTGCTCTTCTTCTTGTCGGTGGTCACGGCCGTGGTCGGGAGGCGGAAGAGCAGTTTTGTTGGTGCCGGGGGGGCTACTGTCTTGTCTCCAGCAGTCTTTTTGTCGTCATCTTCCTCGTCTTCGTCTCCGTCATCGTCGTCCTCGTCCTCTTCTTCATCCTCCTCCTCCTCAACCTCCACTTCGAGCTCGATGACGAGACCAAGCGGCTCATCCGGGCTGAGAAAGGCGTCGCCGAGGTCGGTCGTAATGGTCAGCACCAGACTGAGCACGGGCAGGCTGTCTGGCTTGGCTCCGTCTGCGGCGACCAGCGCCGGCGGTCGCAAGAGGCGGATGTAGTGCATTGTGGTGTCCTCGTAGTGTATCCTGTAGCAATTTTCACAGCTGCGTTTGGCGGCCGCTGCATATCGCCCCACTATGGCATATCAACCATCGCCATCTCAACGCTCCTACCTCCAGCACACAACACGATTACATGCAAGACTACTCGCAGATGAACAGCAATCACTCCTCCGTAGAACGACTGCCTCTTGTTTCCTTTTGTCTGCTTACTAAGCAGTACTCGTCAACGAGTCGATCGTCGGAGGTCGTCGCACGTTAGCTCCGACTGGGTAGTTCCGGACTGCACGGCTTTAGCAAAGCGGCCACCACCGATTCTGTTGTGCATCCGGTTGATAAGCAGCGATTGAAGTAAACGGCAGCCTAGGATGTCAAGTGTTCCTATATATAAAGCTTGCATCAGACGCAACGATAGCTGGCGTATCATAATCAACAAAAACAAGCCTTTAGCCACAAGATACCACCATGTTCTCCATCCCCCCCGCGACACTGCTCGCCAAGCTGCTCGAGGTCACCGAGCAGCAGATTGTGCCGCTGACGCGCGCCGGTGTCGCCTCGGGCAGCAAAGTGTTTGGTGCCGCCATTCTGACACGCGGTGGCGACGACGACGACGACGACGACGGCCTCAGCCTCGTGCCGCACACCGTGGCCACCAACAATGAGCGCGCGTCGCCGCTGCTGCACGGCGAGATCAACTGCATCCAGACGTTTTTTGCCACGGGGGATGCTGCGGGGCGCCCGGAGACGAAAAATTGCATCTTCTTTTGCACGCACGAGCCGTGCTCGCTGTGCCTGAGCGGCATCACATGGGCGGGCTTCCGCGAGTTTTATTATCTTTTTACGTACGAAGACAGCCGCGACCTTTTTGCCATCCCCTACGACATTGACATTCTGGAGAGCGTGTTCCGCGTGGCCGCGCCGTCGGATACAGCGGAGACGCTGGCGCAGCGGCCGCTGTACAACAAGACGAACCGGTTCTTTACATCAGCGAGCCTAGCAGGCCTAGTAGCGCAGATTGGCGACAGCGACGATAGCGACGATAGCGACAACGGGGAACGATCGCACTGGGCGGCCGAGGTGGCGCGGGTCAAGGCGCTGTACGGGGCGCTGAGCGCGACGTACCAGGCGAGCAAAGAGGGCGGCGTGGCGACGTCGAGTGTGTGGAAGTGACAGACTGCAGTTTTAGCTGATCAAGGATTGATGATGACATATGACATATAATCTGGACATGTGTCCAGACTGTGCAACATGGATGAGATAGCCGATGCAACGGCCGACGGCTGTCAGCCACGGCGCAGCCCGTAGGAGCTTCGGCCGTTGTGCATCTGGCGAGGATGACATTGCAAATTACTCGTTGCTGACCGAGATATGCCAAGAGCTAAGAATAGATGCCGTCAGCCCGTACAAGTGAGGCGAGGTGAGGCACGCCGGGCAAGGGGCGGCGTGCATGCATGCAGCTGGGCTGTGGCTGAGAAAACGGAAGGACCGTCTCGAAGCCACCGTTTTGGGAAGAGTGTACGAGTACTCGTACGATGACTCGTACTCTGTACATGAAGGATTCGGCACGCCCCTCCATCAGCTTGTTCCATTCTTCCATTCTCTCTTCCTTTCTTCTGTTGTTTCTTCCACCTGCTTCCTTTCGCCTTGTCCGTGGTCCTCTTCCTCACACCTCCTTCTTTGCACTTTTATTCCTCTTCCACGAGCCAACATCCTTTCTGATATGTAGCGATCACAAAAATAAGGCGTAAAAGGCGTGAATTGCCTGATTGCATCAACGGCGTGAATGCGTGAAATTCTGCACATGCGACAACGCAAAAAACCAACCCACCCAGCCCACCGTCACATCGGGCCCCGTGCCGGCCACACGACGACGGCAGACAAGGGGGCCCAGCCGACCTGTAAGCGCCCAGCGCGGGGTGTGCCGGCAGGTAGGAGGAAAGATGTGCAGGGATGTACAAAAAAAAGGATGTGTGATGGACCGTCATGTGCACACAACAGTGCCGTTGTGCACAACAAAGAACCAAAAAAAAAAGGCTCGTGCACCCGTCATGTAGGCACGCTTCCAACAACGATCTGCGCTCCAACACCAACCGTCACCAGCCGTCACTTGAAAATCGACCGATTATCAGACGAATGCGGCTCACGTTGATTCATCCAACTTGTTGTACGAGTAGCGATAAAATATGAGAGTGTACCCTCCGCATGCAGCCGGTGGGCAAAGACCAACAACAAACAGCATGAATTGTATTGATGCAACCCCCTCTTGGTCGATTGCCTGAATGGACAGACAGTAGTCAAATGTACGAGTACAACGCCTAGAAACACCACGCTATTCCCGTCAGCGCTAGAAGCCTGTAGAGCAAAAGCGCAAAGAGCAAACAGCCAAAAAAAAAGAAAAACCCAAGGATCAGTGCTGCCGGGCATCCGTGTCTCACTCGGCAAGGCGGGCAGCCGCGTGCATGACGTTGGGCGTCAATGGCGCACACAAGCTTACAGAAGCTTAGGCTTTATGCACCACTTGTGCGACGGGCGTAAGAATATCACAAATCACGAGGCGTGTGCCTTTTTTAAACGGACGTCTGCATCAGACGATTGGTACGAGTAGTCACTGGCTGACTGAGACGAGTATATTGGGTTTTTATTGCATGTCTTGCATGAGTCTAAAAGCCGAGACAAGCAATCTACAATAGAATAGTCATGATAAAACAAGTCACGATAGAATCAGTCTCAAAGAACAAATCGATACATTAGATACGAGCTCGTTACAACGCTCGACTAGAACAAAAAACTAACCTCAGTCGATGAGGTCTTTACGAGCAAAAAAGGCTGCAAACAGGCAAACAGGCTGCAACAAACAGACAGGCAAACAAACAAACAAACAGAACAAAGCTGACAGAACAACACAAATCTATCGGTATCCAACATCGTACACTGCTCACCCCTCGCAAATATCCTCCGTAGAACAGAACAACAAGAGAAAAAAAACACTTTTTGAGACCCGGTTGTTGCTTTTGTGTATTCCCATCGGCCCAACCACCCATAAAATGTGTATCAAAAAGAAAACGACCAAAATAGCCGCAGCAAAAAAAAACCAAGGACCCTTGCGAGTCGGCAACGAGCGTGAGCAGAGTATAGTAGCGGCAGGAAACGGGCAGCAAAAGGCAAACGAGGAGGCCAGTATTAGTGACAGTATTCGTCAAGAGCGCAAAAGCCTTTCCCGTCCATCCAGGGAATAAACAATCCAGTCCAGGTAGTAAGAGATATAAATGGCGAAGAGAGTCGTCCGTGAATGTCCAGGAAAGTTGGGTATCTCGTAAATGAGAAAGTAAAAAAGGAGTAGTAAAAAGGACAATGTCGAAGAAGAGAAAACGCAAATCAGAAGCAGAAAGAGCAAAATCAAAAACGATTATCCGCGGGTGCGGTGTTGCACAGTCCAGGTCTATATCCTTTCCGGGATGAATGCAGGAGAGCAGGGAAGCAGAAAGAAAACTCCTTGATATGCGGAAAAAGGAAAAGCAAAGGACACGTCCGGGGTATCTGTTGGTAGTGGTGGTGGTGATGGTGGTAGTACAAGGCATGGAGCCTGTCGTTGGGGGGAGGACGCCGGCGGCAGTGGACAGCGGCTTACTGCCTACTGCGTCGGCTTGCGCAGAATGTCCTCGCAGTTGGCGTCGAACCGCAGGTTCCACAGCCGCACCGACTGCATGAAGCGCTCCGTCTTCTCCATTTCGCGCTCGCGGCCAAACATG
Source organism: Ophiostoma montium (assembly GCA_029299015.1). Classification (NCBI taxonomy): domain Eukaryota; kingdom Fungi; phylum Ascomycota; class Sordariomycetes; order Ophiostomatales; family Ophiostomataceae; genus Ophiostoma; species Ophiostoma montium. Next base: position 9,306 of record JANSMC010000177.1, read on the forward strand.
GTCTCGACAAACTCAATGCCGGCATTCTTGCCCAGCTGCGACTTGTCGCGCTTCATGCCCGACGCCAGCGTCAGCATCGGCGTCTCGCACGTCTTGAGAAGCTTGCGCAGCTTGTCCGTCAGCCGCTCGCCCGAGATGATGAAATCCTCGAGCATCTCGCGGTTCTCCTTGGCCCGCACGCGCGGCATCACCTCGTCCGTGCGCTTGATCTTGCCCGCCAGCTGGATCAGCAGCAGCCACAGCTCACCGGCAATCTCCGAGATCGGCGACTGCGCGCCGTGGTGGTACGTCGTCCAGTCGTAGATCCACTTGCCCAGCGAGTTGGCGTCAAACACCGAGCCCAGCAGCATGATCGGCTCCTCGCTCGGGTCCCAGTTCTTGAGCGAGTAGCCCGCCGGGATGCGGAACTTTTTGGCGTCCGCTTCAGTGGCACGGCGCGGCGGTGGCGATCCAGACGTCGTCGCCGGCGGTGCGCCCGCCGGCGGTGCGCCCGCCGGCTTGCGGCTCGATGCCGTGGTCGGCGGTGCGGCCTGGAAGTGCGAGCTCATGGGGCGCGCAGTCTGCGGGCGCGATGGCATGTGCATGCTGGCGGGCATGGCCGTCGACGAGCGGCGGATGTGTGCCGCGTGGGCGGCATTGCTGCTAGCCGACGGGCCCGTCGGTGTCGTGCGGCGCGGCTCGACCACCGGCTCGTGGTCGCGGCTGTCACGCGCTTCACGGGCGTCGCGGAAGCGCGGCGAATCGTATCCCGGTCCGGTCTCCTTTTCCACGAAACCGTAGCCGCCCTGCTTGTAGTGGGGGTGGTTAGTTTCGTTCCGGAACGTGTGTGGAGGAGGAGGAGGATAACGGTCGGGGTGGTGCAGCGTGTAATGGTAATAATGATCCTCTGGGTATGCCCGGGAATACGACGCCTCCGCGCGCGTCTCGCCACTGCTGCGGCGGATGCCTCTGACCGAACCCGACCGCCTCGCCGCCGACCGCGCGGGCAACAGGTAGGTGACACCGTCGATCTTGACCAGTTCGTCCTCGTCGGATTCCCCCATGGAGTCAGAGGCCCGATAGTAGGAGAAGGAGGCGCTGCGTCCGCGCCGGGCCCACGTCGTCGATGCGTGCGGCGTGGCAGTGGCGGTGGTAGCTGTGGGCTTCTGCGCCGAGCGCGATAAACTCACATTGGCTGTGGCGTAGTGGCCATCGCTGGTGTACCGCGGCGAGAAGGTGGGCGGCCGCGAGGACGACGAGTTGCCGGCGTACTCGTGGTAGACACCAGCACCGCGCTGCGGCGGCGTCGCGGTCGCAGCCGTCGTGGCGCCGGAGCTCATGTGGCGGAAGTGTGCGCGCGTCGCCGGGCGCTGGGGCTGGCTGCCGCCATAGTAGTAGGTCGGGCCGCGCGGCGAGGGCGTGGGCGAAGGGACGTATTCCTTCTTGTCGTAGTAGTAGTCGGCCGCGGGCGTCGACGCGTACGGGGAGGAGTAGGTGGTGTTCATGGTTTCTGCGTCGCCGTAGTAAGACGGGCTGGCGTAGTTGTTGGAGGTGAAGCGTCGCGATGAGGGCGGACGCGAGCTATGCAGGTCGTCGTACGAGTCGTCTCGAGAGGAATCCGCAAGCGCAGTCGAGTGGCGGTGCGAAGACCGCTTCGGCTTGGGCGAGATGAACAGGAGCGGAATGAAGTTGGAGAGCGAAGAGTTGGACCTGTGACGTCGTCGTCGAGGAGTCGAAGAGATTGATTGTGAGGCCGTAGTGGCGGATGAGATCGGGGCCGTGGCCGTCGTTGCGGACACGGTCGCGATCGACGTGGGAGGGAGATGGGGGGAGAGAGAGAAAAGGAAAAGGGTATGAAAAAAGAGAGAGAGAAACAGAGACGAGACGAAAAACTGCAGTCGAGTGCGTAGATATAGTTGTTCACCGTGGTATGTGGGCGGAAAGAAGAGGGAGGGAAAGCCGTCGTTGGTTGGAGAACATATCAAAGACCCAAAACAATCAGGATGCGGCGTGTGTTAAGGTGGTCATCAAGGACTGCGTTCTCGATGTCGGAGGTTGGTGAAGATTGGTGATGGTTCGCGTAGATGCTGGAAAATGCGAGAAGGCTCGATTCCAGGAAGACGGGGGGAGAGTCGCGTCGATTGAATGCGATGCGGTGCGTGAGAGAGTAACGGCAAATGCCAGGATGGGTATGAAGAGAGAAGCGGAAAAGAAAAAGGAGAAAAGAGGAGGGAAGAAAAAGAGAGAAGGAAAAAAAAAAACCGCAAAGGGCTGGGTGGGATTGCCTATTATGTACGGTGACGAGAACTGGGTGTTGGGGAGGACAGGACACAGCTGGGGTGTGTGTGCACTGGACAGTACGAAAGTAGACGTTGTACTCTGTACTGTACTGTACTGAGTACTGAGTATCGTAGTGCACAGGGCAGGCAGGGCACAAAACGCAAAAAGGGGAGGCGTGCGCGAAGAAATCAAGATACGTAAATAAAACAAGAAAGACGTTAAAACAAGGGTGCTAGCGGTAAGCAGGAATATGGGTACTGAGTACTCCGTACTTGCGTTACCTGGAAGTGCCGCCTGCGTTTTCACGGGCACAGGGGGTGGGGTGTGCCTATCCAATGCTACCTCTCTTTTTTTTTTTCCTCTGGCTCGCATATTTTCCAGTGGTTTGTTTGCTCCTGCCTTTTTTCCCGTAAATGTCTTCCATCTCTCCGTCCGTCTCTTGCTCCTTTGGTAAATTCTTCCGCGTTCTTTCCTGTTCCCTGCGTTACCTGCGCCCTTTGCGCCTTCCCTGTCTGCGCTGAGTCGACGCCTTCCTCTCCCACCCCTGCACGTATCACGAGTCACACCTGGGCTTCCCAGCCACGCGAGATGACAAGTGCTTTTTGTGCGTCGGTCCTTCCCCTGTAGTGCGTAGGAAGGACCCAGCCTGCCGCTATTCACGGGCCATCCCAGAGCTTAGACTGGTACTTTTTTGTGAACGAATGATTGGCTAGTGGGGCTCCGTTTCCGACCGTTCCTGGCGGTGCCTGACGGGCTCGTATTTCTGTTGGCTAAAAACGGACCTTTTTCTGCTGTGCTCCGTTTCATAGTGAGGCTTGTGCCCTGTGACGCCCCCCCAAGGATGTGTAATCCGGCGGAACCAGCGAGAGGCAACCAGACATTGCCTTTGGTATGAGTAATATACGACTACGAGGTGTGAGTACGATATGAGTAGATGGATACGATGAGGCAACAGTGTTCGGTAGAACATTATGGAAGAGGTGGAACAGCGAAAAAGAGAAACGCGACGAAGAGTACGAATACAAAAAAAAATGTTGGGACCAAATTTCCGCAGTGGCCCGCCGGCAGCGAGACCACAAGGCGTGCCGAGCGAGCCCTGGAAGAACCTGATACCTGGGCAATTTACCACAAAAACCCACCGTAACCGAGATTGGCTGTTTCCGTCCCGACGCGGACAGCCGCTTTAGTTGCCGTGGCTCAGCGGCGATCGGTGGATTATGTAAGCGAGTACTCGTAATTTTTCGTTTGTTCGTTTGTCCCGCCGTGCAGGAGTGCAGGCAGGATGATGTCGTGCAAAGAGAACGTTTCACTACCAGCCTCGTGATTTCAGCTGGCCCAGTCACTGCCCGGTCTCTGAGACGCAGATGACGCCCTTGCACGGCCGCGCGAGCACATGGTTCAATGACGCATTCTGGATCGTGGCACGGGCACGGTAGCATGTAATTTCTGTGGTGCTTTTTTTTTGTCCTTTGTTCATCGTTCATCGTGTGCCAGGTTTGTGTCGCCATGCATAGTGTACTCGTACTCATATTATCGTCGAATACGTCATGCTGAAGGGGCAGGGGTGTCTTGCGTGAATGCATGAATTCACCAGCACGCTACGGAGCTGACGGGGATGGCTCGATCGAATGGACCGACTGTCTGGGGTACGATAGAAAGATGTCATGTCTGTGAGTTTTGTAATGTCTGGTCGGTCATGCTTCAGTGATGGCTTTTTGTTTTTGCCATCCTGTCGTCTTGCGGACCAGTCTCTTACTCGTAGTCAAACAAACAGCCGTGCCGTCCGAACTTTTCTCGTGAGAGTACCAAGTACGAGCCCGGCAAGCCGGACCGTTTGCAAGATTGAACCGTTTGGTACTTCCACAGGCACTAGATAACGGAGACGCTATTTTGCCTCGCGGCCCCGTCCCGTCTTCCGGGGCCCGCGTTCTTTGTTGTCAAGCGCTACTCGGACGCTACGGCGATGGAGTATCCGTATGAGAGCTACGAGGATGGCTGCTGTCGTCTACTCCGTACTGATCACGAGTACTCGTCAAGTGTCGGTGTGAAGGACGCCGAAAGACTGCATCGCACGAGTACGGAGTAGGGCGGTTTCGAGTAGGGCTCATGAACAAATACTTCGTGGCGGCCCACCGCATGTGCAGACGGAGTACGGATATGGAACGCACAAAAAGCAATCATGGGCAAAAGACGAGAAACCCAAGACGAGAAAGCTAAGAACGAGAAACCTAAAGGACACTCCCCCCTCCCTAGTCCCTCCCTCCGTTGGTGGAGACGCAATAGAAAACAAAATAAAAAGAGGAGCCGGATGGAAAGAATGGAACATGCGGATTTCTCTTTCCAGTGAGTTGGATCGAGTCTTGAAATCTAAGTGTTGAATGAAGGCATCGAGTACGAACGAGTACTCGTAAAGTGTCAAGAATGACAACATAGTGCTGGCATGGTTGATCTCCCGTGTCTCTCCCTATCGTCGTCAATGTGTTGACGGGAGGCGATCAGGCATGCGAGATCTCGAGGCAAAATGAATGATTTCTTAGTACGAATAGGCGAAGACCAGACGGAACAATACGAGATGGGCCTCCAAGTACGAGTACGGAGTACGGAGCACAGAACTCGTACTCCATACGAGCACGTCTAGACCAGGGCCAGGTCTGGCCTCGTTGATATGATAATACGATACGACCAGAGAGAAGAGAGAAAAGGAACGCAACGCTGTCGACAGGCAACGGCGAGCCGCATCTGCATTGCTCCGTGGTATTGACCAGGCCGAAACAGGTCCTCTTCCCTGCCGTTGGTAGATTGCTTGCAGGGGTGGTTGTGCGAGAGAGTGAGTGAGATTGAGATTGAGATTGAGAGAGTGCGAGTTTTTGGTTTGTTGGTGTTAGATTTGTTGGTGAGCCTCTGGGCTGCTCCTGTCCAAGCCATTTCTGCCTCCTATTTCGAGGACGAGTGAGATTCAGGATCTGCCTCCTATCTGGCCTTTTCAATTTTGCCTCCCATCTGAGCCTCCCTGCGCAGCTCCTGATCCTGTGCTACGAGTACAAGGGCGAGTACTCGTGCTCGTACTCTGTACAAAAACAGCAATGGCATTCTTCTGCCTGTTCGCCACGGCTCGTTTCCACCCTGCCGCAACCCTTGCCATTATTGTTGTTGCCACCCCCTATGGTTCTCTGTCGCCCTTCTTGATTCGGCGTAGTCTGACCCGGCGAGGTGTCGCAAGGGGATTTTGATTATTTTGCTGCGATTTGAATTCGAGTACGAGTATTACGAATTTGTACTCCTCCAAAGTACTTTCATTTCTTCTTTCGCCATTGTTCTTTGTTCGTAATCTGTCTTGTACGACTACGAGTACGATACTCGTAGAACAATGTCTCTTCCTCCCTCCTCCCTTCTCCCTGATTGAGCGAGCCACCTCGACCTCGAGATCCACGCACAAAATATGACGGACAAAAAGAGAGAGTGAGAGCCAGGGAGAGATGGAGAGGGAGAGAAAAAAAAAATGCCTGCATAATTCCACTCCCCCATCAGACAAGGCCCTCCGATTCGTCGTCCGTCCTGCGTTGATGTCCAACCTCTCCTCTTGTCGGCTCACCGCGACAGGCGGAACCAAAGAATGACACGAGGAATGGCGACGGGACAAATGATTGATTGATAGAGGAAGAGTACACCTAGAGAATGACAGAAAAAAAGTCCACCGTTCAACAAAAGAATGACAAAAAAGAAGAATACAAAAAAAGTCCACCCCCGATTGGGTATCCATACATTGTTCTGTGCGATATTCCACTTTGGCTTGCATTGCAGTCCGTTGCGTTGCTACCATGCGCGCATGCTCATGCTGGAAAATACACACTCGCTCACATTCTCTGGCATGGATACGACCGACGGACCGCGATCCAGCATGTGTGTGTAACGGCGTATCTGTGCGTATCCTTGCCCTAGGTGTATCGTATCGTATGGAGTACGAGTGCCCCGTACGAGTGTCCGTAGAATGGAGACGGCAACGCAGAAAAGTGAGTGTCAACAGATCAACAGATGGCAACGAGAATGGGAGCAAAACATGGGACAGCAAAATAACATGGGAATAACAGCCGGAAGAACAACAAAAGCAAAGGAAATGCCAGAATAACCAAAAAAAAAATACCACCAAAGACAACAGGAACAACAAGAGTAGTAGAAAAAGAAAGTAAGAGACCGAAAGCAAGAAAAACAGAAAAGTCTGCCGTGCTACTGTCGCTTTGCTGTCATGATCCTACGCTTGCCGAGACTTTGCGTCGATTGGCTCGTTGCCAGTGTGCATCGTATCCATCCAAGTAGGGCAAGCCTGGTCTGACAGAATGTTCACCGTGTCTAGTTTGGGAGGTGTACGAGTATCTGGGTATGTGTGTGTATTTGTGTGCCCGAGGAGCCGTTGTACAGCTGATGTAAAAGTTACGGTCAGTGGGTGAAGCTGGAGACGGAAAGGTGAAAACCCAAGGAAAACTCGAGAAAATGTTGAATTTCAAAAATCAAAAATCAAAAATCAAAAACTGATAAAAACAAACCCCCCGAAAAGCACAGCCGCATCAAAATCTTCATCCAACATGGGTACCCGTACACTCACCGACTTTCGTTTGGCCGTTGGCCGAAACACGCTCCCTCCGAAACAGGAGCCCTCTACCCATGAGCTGGCAGACGAAAAGCTGGCAACGAAAAGCACGAAAAGCACGAAAAAGAAAAAGAACCCGGCGTGCTACAAGGCAATCTGTGCACTGTACTGAGTAGAGGTTTTTTTGCATTTTCACGTGTGTCCAAAATGCAAACGAACGCCTCCGATGCAGGGCAAACCGGCCAGCACAATCAGGCATGATCGAGCAAGTCGAGAACGATGCCCAACAACAAAACTGCCTGTCTGCCAGCGCCAGCAACGCACGCACTGCCTTGGTACCTGTTATCAGGGACGCCGGACTCGCTCTCCGGGGGCCTACTCGTATGTGTGTGTGTGTGTGTGTGTGTGTGTTGCCATGGGCCAACTGGCCAATCGGTGGCCATTCGCGCGTCGACGCCTACAAAAAAGAAAACGAGAAACGAAAACCAAAAAAAAACCAAAAAAAACGAGGCCCGACAACACATCAAAAAAAAAGCGCCTTGTTTTTGGTTTGCATGTTGCATGTTGCAGGTTGCATGTTCGTCTTATCTACGAGTGTACGAGTAAATGTTCATGCGAAAACGGTCGGTACTATCGAGGCGTCGATGTCGCCTGCGTCGGGCGTGGCTGAGCATGAGTACGAGTACTTTTGAAATTGGATGCATGGAGCAAGTGAGACACGTGACGTTGGGCCCCAATCATGCCCTTTTTGCTGCCCTTTTGCTGCCTGCCGTTGGCTATTGCTAGCCTGGCCTTCGGGCGGGCCCGCCAGTGCAAGTGCAGCAGTGCAAGCCAGTCATGGAGGCCGACGTGCAAAAGGTTGTCTTTGAAGTAGGCACTGCCGTTGGGTCTCGTTGGTGTCTGGTGTCTGGTGTCTGATGCATCGACTGCCGTTGTTTGCCTCTCATATGACTCAGTCCTCGTTCTCGTTTGTGCTCCCTCCCTTTCTCTTCTTCTTCCTCTTCCTCTTCCTCTCTATTCGTCCTCGTCTTTCTCTCCTATCTCGTCATCTATTTTGCCTCTGGCATCCTCTACTCCGTACTGCCTCTCCATAAGTCAACGTCATCCTACTGCCACCGCCTTCTCCTTACACCCCTCTTGGGCTTTCACCGTCGATCCTGCCTTGTCCTTGGCTCTGTGCGTTGGGCTTCCTCTGGCTTCCATGGGATCGGCGGGCGTCCTTTGTTGCACACCGCATTAGTCGCATGTACAAGGTCGTAGTCGTCGTAGTCGTCGTCGCGCCCCTGCGTCCCCCGTGGGTTGTTCTTGAGTTAACTTTGTACTCAGTATGCACCATGACGAGTTGGTGCTGGTTGCAATAGGCGGCAATAGGCGACTTGCCAATATGAAAACCCCAACAGGCAGCAGCATTCTGTGCTCGGTAGTAAGGGGGTGTATGCCAGTTCATTGGACTCCTTTGTGACTCCTTTTGTTGGACTCTATGTTATTATGTGACTCTCTCACCAGCGTGGGAACCAATCAAAAAAAAGATGTCGTTTTGTGCAAGCTGGTTGGTGTTTTCCGTCGTCACGTTATATCATATTCAGTTGGTTTTCGTTGCATTCTATTCTTTCTATATTACTCGTAGACATATTGCTAACAACACCACTCGTCCTACAACAAGCAGCCTTGTTTCGGTTGCTGGCCAGATTGGTCGGTCGTTCTCGAGGCAGGTCGCCAGCCTGCGAGTATGCTCCTATGCATCCGTTCTGTCGCACACGGCACGCTTGACAGGCAACAGCAACAACGGACATGTGACATGTGAATGCGAACAGGTAATGCATGCATATGCGCACCGACTGCTGAGTATGCATGTGTGCACCAACGCTGTGTCACGGGGATACGGCGCCGCGCTGGGCCATGATCATGGCCTCGGCCGCATTGGCCGCCTCGGCCAGCGCGCGTGCACCCTCGACGCTGGTCTGGCCCTGGCGGTCCGGCGCAGCGTAATAAAAGGCAACGTGCACGCCGTGCCCGCGCAGCAAATCAATGTAGCGCTTGACGAGGAGCACGAGCGCGCTGTTGGGCAGGAGGCGCTTCAGGTCGCGGCGGTCGGCGTAGACGAGGCGGCCGACGCGCGGGGTTTCGTCATGATGGGGCCAGGCCGGCGAGCCCTGGAGATGGTGGAGGTGGTGGAGGTGGTTGAGGTGGTGGTGTTGGTGAAGGGGGAGGTGGTCAAAGTGGTGTGGTGGTGATCCCGCCGACGATGGCGTTTTTGTGTCGTAGGGGTCGTCGGGAGGGGGACTGGTTGGCGAGATCTTTTCTGGCTCTTCCTCTCTTTCTGTCTCTGGCTGCATTCTTTCTGGCTCTTCTGGCTCTGTCCTTTCGGCTTCCTTTGCCTCTGGCTCTCCTTCTTCCTCTGACTCTTTTGTCTCTGCCTTCTCTGCCTCTGCCTCTTCTTTCTCTGCCTCTGTTCTTTCGGTCTCTTTTCCCTCTCCCACTTGCCGCGTCCCCTTCTTCTTCTTCCTCTTCCGGGCCTTGCGCTTGGTGCCGCCTTGGTTGACTGCCGCCTTCTTCTCCCCCTTCTCCCCCTGCGGATACTCCTTCAGGTGGCACGTCCACTTGGCGTCGAGCTGCGTCGCAAACAAATCCGCGACATACGCCGACGCCGTCACGACGACGGCGCGGAACCGGTAGGCCTTGCGGCGCGCGTGGTCGCTCGTCCAGCGCGCCACGGCGTCAATGGCGCTGCGGTGCGACGGCAGCACGCGCGTCCACAGCGCGTGCAGCGCGCACGCGACGGCGGCAATGTGCGGCGCGTTGGCGTTGAGCGTCTCGTAGGGCAAGCTGCGCAGCAGCCGGCCCTCGTAGTCGGTGGCCGTCGTGGCGGCGTCGTAGACGATGCAGCGGTTGTGCGAGCTGGCGGGGCCGAAATAGGCGGCGAGCATGTGCGTTTCGTTATCTGCTTCAAGTCCATCAAGTCCATCCAACTTGGGCATCGGTACGGCGGCCACTTGCACAAAGAGGGAGCGCGTGGTGCCCGTCTCCTCGGGAAAGAGACCGGGGCTGCTGCCGGGACCGGGACCACTGCTGCTGCTTCCGCTGCCAGACGCAAACGACGGGCTGCTCCAGGCCTCGTTGTAGGACGCGTGGTGGCTGGGATGTGTCATGCCGAGGAGGTGGACAGTAGTCTCTTCTTTGTCCTTTTTTTTGGTCTTTTTTTTGTCCTTGCCCTTGTTCTTGCCTTTGGTCTTGGCCTTGCTGCTCTTGTCCTCCGTCTCGTGGACCGGCTCCGGCTGCTCCCCCGAGGACCGCCGCTTCGTCACGTGCCACGTAATGCCGCCGCACGCCGTGCAGTAAAACGTCGAAGGCCAGCTGTCAACAAGGCCACCGCCGTCCCCCCCAATCTCGCTCCGCAGCTCGTCCTCGGCCGTCGCGTGCCGCCCCAGCACCTCGGGGTCCAGCTGCGGGTCAAACCGCAGCGACCGCCGCGGGTCCGCCTCTTCGGGGTGCTGCAGGTCCGACAGCTCGGCCTCCTCGGCAGTGCGCTGGCCAAAGCCCACAGGGTAGGGGTAGACCCGGTCATCACCGCCGCCGCCGCCGTCTTCAACTTCAGCGGGGCGCAGCCGCCCGTCCGGCCGAAACACGTGCCCGCCGGCAATGGCCTCCCCGGGGCCCAAAAAACTATACGACGGCGTAATGGCGCACACGGGACACGTCGTCAGGCCGTGGCGCACGCAGCGCGCAAACTGAAAGGCCGTGGCCGCGTACTTGTAGACAATGTGGTCGGGCACGAGTCCCGGGGCACAGCCCGTGACGGGGAAGACGGCAGGGAAGGCGGCACTCGAAGATGTAGACGTCCTGCCGGCGGCAGCCCGCAGACTGGCCATGGGGTCGTGGAGGGGGCCGAGCTGCCCGGGTTGCGCTTCATAGATGGAGCAGGCGGACCGGCGCGGCCGGCGCTGGTACTCGCCGTAGAGCTCGGCAATGTAGTTGGAGCGCTGGGGCAGCAGCTGGCCGGCGTCTGGGTCGTTTGCGGGCGGCGGGCCGGGAAAACAGAGGGCGGACGGGTAGGAGAGCCGGGGCCCGTGCGAGTGGAAGATGAAGATGGCCGACAGGTTGACCATGGCGGGCTGTTCGGGCGGGGACGGGGAGCGGAGGGGTGTCTGGGTGGTGAGGGCGGGTGAAGGCGATTCGTGGTGGTCGGCTTGGGCATGTTCTGGCATGGACTCATGGTCCTTGTCGGTCTGGACGAGCTCGGAGCTGGGCACGGGCTGCTCGGGGTCTGGCACGACGGTCTTGTCGTCCTGGTCGGGCTCTGTCTCTGGCTTGTCGGCGTCATTTTTAGGCTCTCCGTCTGCTTCTTCGTCTGCTTCTTCATCTGCTTCCAGCTGTCTCTCAGAGGATGGGAACTCGAGTATAAGCTCGCTGGGTGCGGGCTGCTCGTCCTGGTCAGCCTGGACGGGCACGATGGATTTGACAGGCTCGTGTTCCTTGGCCTCGATGGATGCGACCGCTTCTTGGTCCGATTTGTCTTGCTTGTCTGCTTCTTGGTCTGGCTTTGGCACGGGCTGCTCTGCTGACACGGATACGACAGCATGGATGGGTTTTGGCAAGACAGCCTGGATGGGTTCTAGCACGGGCTGCTCAGGTTTCGGCACGACGCGCTGGGCTGGCACGACAGCTTGGACGGGCTCTGGGATGACTGCTTGGACAGGTTCTGGGATGACTGCTTGGACGGGCTCTGGGATGACTGCCTTGACGGGTTTTGGAACAACAGGCTGGATGAGTTTTGGCACGACGGGCTGAACCAATTTTGGCACGACGGGCTGGACGCGTTTTGGCAACACGGCCTGGACGGGTCTTGGAACGACAGCCTGGGCAGGTTGGACAGACTCGTGATCTTGGTCGGCTTGCTCAGGTTCTGGCACTTCTGGCCTGTCTTGCTCTTTCTCAGACTCTCTGTGCATTTCTTCATCTCCTTTGACAGCTTCTTCCTCTGGCTCTGCGGCAGCCTCGACCTCGACCTCGACCTCGGTGTAGTGCACTCTTGCGAGGGCAGACAATGGTCGACAAGGCCGAGCGGCAATCTCGCGCAGGTCGCGCAGGTCGGGCTCCGAGGGAACACGGACGAGCGGTGCCGACGGCGGGATGGGTGTGCGGTAGGTGATGTTGGGAGTAGGTGGTGCTGGGCTGGTCGGTAAACTATCCGGCAAAACATCCGGACCAGGCGGACCACCCTGCCGGCCCGTCTCGGGACAAACATCACGTGTATTGCCGGCGTGAGAATACACCGTGTTGCCATAAGAGTCTCCCTCCGGTAAGGCCTGCCCATCGCGCCCGACGTCGTAGCCCTGGGTGTATCCTTGCTCGTAGCCCACGTCGTAGCCTCGGTTGTGGCCTTGATCGAGGCCATGGCTGTAGCCTTGCTCGTGGCCCTGACCAAACCCCTGCTCATGACCCTGGCCAAACCCCTGCTCGTGCCCGGCGAGCGCGCCGTCCGCGTGGCCCGCGGCATAGCCGTCGCGGTGGCCCGCGGCATAGCCGTCGCGGTGGCCCGCGGCGTACCCGTCGGCATAGCCCACGCCGTAGGCCTCGCTGCGGCCCTGCGCGAGTCCCTCGTGGCGGCCGTCGCGCGTGCCGTGGCGCAGGCCGTCGTGGTAGCCCTGGTTGTAGTCCCAGCGAGGGTTTTCGTAGTATTTCTGGTAGTATGGGTACTGGTAGGTCTGGTGGTTCTGATAATGAGTGCCCGGCGTGCCTGGACTGCCCGTCGTGGAGCCCGGCGTGGCGTGGTGGCGATGCTGCCGTGGACGCTGGGGCAGCGAGTGGCGGCGCATCGTGCGTGTGAGGAGAAAAGGTAGGATAAAGTAGGATAAAGTTATTTGAGCCGAATTCGAGACGGCAGAGACATTATAAGGTCACATTATAGGGAGACATCAAAGCAGAGGCAGATACACGCGGCCAGGCGAGGTGATGACAAGGTGAGGCCACGGTGAGGGCAAGTGAATACGCAGGCAAAGCAGCAGCACGAGCTCGGCTGTGGTAAGAGTGTATTGGTTATCTATTGCAGCGGACAACGCAGCGCAGGAGCAAATAGCAAGTCGTGGGCCGCCCGATGCATGTAAGAAGAGTAAAGACAGTGAAGTGAAGAGAAGTGAAGATGATAGTGAAGTGAGGCAAAGAAAAGTCATAAGTCGTAATCGTAAGTCGTTAGAACCCCCAAAAGGAAAACAGAGAAATAGAAGGAAAAGAAGAAGGAAAATGAGAAAGGAAAAGAAGAAGGAAACTGAGAAAGGAAAAGAAGGAATAAAAAAAAAGAAAGTGAGAAAGGGAAAAAAAAAAGAAGGAAAAAAAAAACAGAAGAACCCCCCTCACGGCTTATACGCATACGTCACGCGCATCGGGAAATACGCGTGCACGCTCGCGTCCGTCAGCGCCGCCAGCGCCTTGCGCACGTCAATCAGGAAAATCTCAATCTGCGTCGGCGTCCACCCCAGCCCGCCCGCCGTGCGGCCCAGCGGCCGGTACGCCCAGCCCTTGAGCCCGTCCAGCAGCGACGTCTGCAGCAGCATGCCGCACCGCCGCAGCTCGCGGTCCTTGGGCCACGTGCCCAGCGGACACTTGTGCTCGACGGTGTGGACGCCCGCGAAGCCCGCGCGTCGCAGTCCCGCGGGGAGGTCGTCTGCAACAATTTCCATACCGAGGCCAACCCCAAGGCCAATGCCGGTGCCGGACAGCTGCGGCGACTGGCGCAGGCCCATCTGCACATAGGCTAAAAAATCCCGCAGCGCGTTGGGTGCCGCGTGCGGCGGCGGCAGCGTGCCGTCGTCGCACGCCAGCGACGGCAAAATCTCGACAATCTCGACGTAGCCGCCGGGCTTGGTGTGGCGGAACATGCGGGCCACGAGGGCCGCGCGGTCGTCGGCGGCCCACAGCGCGAACCGCATGTGAATGAAGTCGAAGTAGCCAGGCGCATAGGGCCAGTCGTCCTCGAAATCGTCGACGCCGAAAAACACATTGCTCGGCACGTAGGCCGGCTGCATGGGCGACAGGTCGATGCCGCGCACCGTGGCGCGCGGGTACTGCTGGCCCAGCTCAATGGCCCAGATGCCCGAGCCCGTGCCCAGGTCGAGCACGTGGGCGCCGCCGCCGGAAGCCAGCGCGGCGTGCACGGGCGCGTGGAACAGCTGGTTGCCCATGAGGGCCGTGACCATGTTGTGCTTCATGTCGTCGCGGTTCTTTTCGACCTCGTCGTTGGGCAGGGCATACAGTTTGGGCCGGGGGCCGTGGTAGCGCATGCCGCTCTCGTACTCGTACACGGGCTCGAGGTCGGCGCGTGCAGCAGCGTAGTAGTCGGTGTAGCCATCGGTGTAGACGGAGTCTTGGGTGTAGACGGAGTCTTGGGTGTAGGCAGAGTCTTGGGCGTAGCCATAATCATGTGCATACTCGCTCGGCGACGACGACGACTCGCTGACCGTCGCTGCCGGGCCAGAGTCACACAGCTGGGCAATGCTCATGGGGCCGGTGCGGCTGCCCGAGCTGCCGCTGTGCTGCCGTCGGCCACTGGCACGCCGGCTGGGTTGTGGAAAGAGAAAGCCCATTGTGTGTGATGAGTTGAGTAATGGTAACCAGATGAGAACTATAAGAAAGAAGAAGATACTACAGCCAGCCAGCAATCAACACGAGGGGTAGGGCTGTTAAATAGAACAACTCCCTCGGGCACAAGACGGACAAACAGTCTGTCCCGCCGGCTTGGGTCCAGCAGGCAGAACGACGTGGAAAAAAAGGCAAGGCCCGCGTCAACAAGCGGGCAGAGGAGGAGAGATCGTCGCGTGCCAGCGCTAAGGGCATACGTGCGTTGACCGCTGGGTGATACGGGTGGGAAGTACGGAGTACGGAGTAGTGGTAGTGGTGGTGGTGGTGCAGGGATGGGTGTGTGTTGTCCCGACAGGTTGGGACGGTCTTTGTTTTCTTTTGTTTCTTTTGTTTCTTCTTTTGTCTTTTTGCTATTCAGCCGCGTTTGCCATGCATGTGTTGGCGGTCGGGGATGGAGTTAGGAGATAGAGGGGGTCAGAGGAGGAGGAGGAGAAGAAGAAAAAGAAAAAGAGAAAAAAAGAAAAAGAGAAAAAAAGAAAAAAAGAAAAAAAGAAAAGAAAGTGAGATAAAACAAATATAGTGCAATATAGTCAATTGAGAACATAAATATCAAATATAATACAGAGTAAATATCAGAAAAGCAGACACCGTCTGCAGAATAGCAGCTGATCGTAGAATGTTCCTCACATACTATTCCTTTTCTTCTCTTCCTTTTTTTTTTATCATCTTCATTACCACCTCGCCTCCCTGCTGCTGCATATCTCACCTGCTTCGGCGGTCTGTTTGGGAACTCGCCACCCAAGGGACTGGGTTCGTGTGACCTTGTGTTTTTCTGTTACTTTTTGCTTCTTTTCTTTTATTCTGATGAGACGCTTTCTTACGAGTACTCACTCTTCTCACTCTTCTTTCTTCTTTCTTCTTTTGGCTTCCTCCTAAATAGCGGTCTACGAGTAATAGCGTCTGCTCTGTACGGAGCAATACAACCACAGCCGCTCCGCTTTTACGTACGGAGCACCACCGAGATGATTTGTGCGTTTTTAGGCAGGAAGCGTTTGTGAATAAGATGATCTTGTGCGACCACAGACAATCATACAAACTGATTCAAACTACTCGTACAAACACTCACACACTCACACACTACTCGTACACACCAACAACCCAATCGCTGCAGGCCGCGTGTCCAACGTTGTCAGACACGTCCCAACAGGGCGGTACTGAGCACTGCTCGAGAGACCCGAGACTGTGGATAGAAGAGGGGCAAAGCAAAAAAGCTGGGTTTATTATGCTGTCACCCTGCTTATCACCCCTTCCCATCACCCACCCACCTTTTCCAGTCACTTGGGATTTTATTGATATTGACGGAATACGGAGGGAGCATTGTGCGCGGCTTGCCGGTTTGTGTGCGAGCGAGTACGAGGAAATGCGGAATTATCGTTGGTGTTTTCAACTTTTGCACTTTCTCTATTTGCTCACGAATTACTCTTTACGGACAGGACGAGAGATGGAGAACGACAGGTGAGAACAGGCCGAGAAGCAGGCTGATTGTATTCTCTTTTTTCTACTCGGTACTCTTGTCATATTGTGACCCTTTCGTCTTTCTTTCGACTTTTTTCTTTTCTTTTTTCTTTTCTTTTTCCTTTACGTTGTCTTTTCTTTTCTTTTTCTTCTTCTTTTTCTTTTCATCTTCTTCTATTATTTTCTTTTCCCTTTTTTCTCTATTTATTTGTTTTCCTTCTTTACTTTGCTTTTTCGTCTTATGCGATTGTTCATTCGTTCATTCATCCTTTTCTTTTCTTCTCCTCCTCTTCATTATCCTCATCACCGTCTTCCACTCCGTCGACGTCAAACCGACCACGCTATCCCCAATCCGTACTCTCCGACCAAGTGGACCGGCCTGACAAACAAGGCCGCCGCTCCCTTTCCCTGTTCTCCTCCTCCTCCTCCTCCTCTTTCTCCTCCTCCCTTTCTTGCTTTTCCATCTTTTCCCTCTTTTTCTTTTTTCCTCCCAATTCACCCGACACGCCTGCATGCCGACCTTTCCCAATCGACCGTGGCGGCATGCACGCGGGCTCGCTAGCCTCGGCCGTCGTCTACTAGGAGTGTATTTATTCGTACGAGTAGTCAATCCGTACTTCGTACTCGTAGAAAAAGGCCAGCCGTTGCCCGAGGCTATGCAAACAGGCAAAACAGGCTCCTCCTGCAGGTCATGGGCGGCCTGCTCCGACGCCCCCCTCCCGCGGCGGATAGGCTTTCCCAAACGGGACGGCCTGCCTATTTAGGAGACTACGGAGTTGGATACAAGCTACTCCGTACGGTACAGTATCACTGGCAAGTACAGTATCACTGCAAGTACTCCGTAGAGTATCACTCCTCCGTACTCGTACTCACTCACACTCACCCACACTCACACAATGACCCAAAGCAATGTCTTGCATGAAACCACCCCGATGGCTTGGTCACAGTGGTTGGGCTGCATATGTGGTACTCGTACGAGCGTACGAGTGGTACGGTGCGGTGATCCCGTTGCCACCGTCGGGTGGCACGCTTAGTCAGTTTTTACTCGTATATCCCACGAACTGTGCGATCTTGACGATCATCACATTCATGCCATGTTGAATGATGACTCGGCAGTTGTAATCACGGCAGTTGATGTGTTTTAGATGATAGACTATCCATTTCCGTAAAGTACAATATCACGCGTAGACAACAGGAAAGAAAACAAGACAAGAGAGACATGAATAAAGAAGACAAGAAGAAAAGAAAAAGACAAAGAAAAAGAAAAAGAAAGAAACAAAAAACATCTGCACAACCTCTGCCCGCCCCCTACTGCAACATCGAGTCCAGCGACTCGCCCAGCACGCTCTCAATCGCGTGGATCCACCGCGTCGTCTCGCGGTCAATGGCCTCGTCGCTGTCCTCTTGCAGCTCGCTCAGCAGCGGCAGCATCTCCGGCAGCATGGCCAGCCACTCCTCGCCCACCTCGGTCGCCAGCGCCTGCTGGCACTGCACCAGGGCCAGGCGCTCGGCCGTGTGGCCCGCGTGCTGCAGCCGCTTGAGCAGCAGGCTGTTGAGCTCCTTTTGGTGGTCGGCCGAGTGGGCAGCCTTGGCCAGCGCGACGACGGCGGGCACCAGGTGGTCGACCAGCAGCGTCGTCGACGAAGAAGAAGACGACAGATCCTTGGCCTTGCCAAACTGCTCGACGAGGGCGCCGGCGACGGCCTCGAAATGGGTCGGGACTTGCCAGAAGCTGTCACCACCACCACCACTGCTCCCCCCCCCATCATGCGTAAACGCGGCCGTCAGCGTCTGCAGCACGCGCGTCCACAGCACGCGGTCCTCGGCGCTGCTGCCGACGCGTGCCGCCCTGAGAGCCGCCGCCGCACCGTCCATCATGTAGGCGGCGTACGACGTCACGGCCGAGCCGAGCCGGTCGAAAAACAAGTACAAGAACCCGTAGACGCTCTGCTGGCGCAGGCACCGGCCCAGCACGTCGAGCTGCGGCAGGCCGTCGTCGCACCAGCGCATGAGGTCCTGGAAGACGGGGCGAAACACGGTGTCGTTGAGCTTGAACACCATGTGCAGCGCGGCCGTGTTGACGGCGGTTTCGATTTCGGAAAGCCGAGGGTCTTGTGTCTTTCCTCCTGTACCTGCTGCTGTGGCAGCGATGGCCCCCCCACTAACACGGGCCTCGCGGCGCAGGTCAAAGGCCAGGTGGAAAATGGCCGACAGCAAGCCCAGGTTCTTGACGACGACCTGCTTCTTGCTGCCCGGCTTGTCAATGACGGCCGTCAGCACCTGGACGTACTCGAGCGTGGCCGCGGGGCCGGCGCGCACCGCAGCGGGCCAGTTGCGCCGCAGCACCTCGAGCATGGTCTTGGTCTCGGTCTGGCGCGCCAGCAGCAGCAGGCACTGCAGCCGGCTGGCGTTGGCGTCGCCGTCGGTCTTGTCGCTGAGGCCGGCCTCGGCCGACGCAAACGAGTGGGCCACGAGGCGGTCCAGGTTGGCGGCGGTCATCATAAAGGGCAAGTGCTGGGCCAAAGCGGTCAGGAAGGAGTAGACGGCATTGTGCAGGGCGACATTCGTCGTCTCTTTTTTGGTGTCGAGACTCTCTATAAGGTACACCAACGCCCGCGGCACAGCTGTCGGCAGCACCGGCACAATGGCATCCTGCAGCACGTCCACCAGCGACGCCAGACACAGCAGCGCCATGACGCGCAGGCGCGGGTCGGCCTGGCCCAGGCACGCGTCGCCCGCAATCGCCGCCGCCGCAGCCGTCACGGCCTCGAGGTCGCGCCGGCCGTACTTTTCGGCAATCTTGTCGACGCACGTGACCGCCGTGTGCTTGTAGGCAATGTCGCTCGAGTCGCGGATGACGGCGGTGAGCTGCGGCAAAAAGGCCAACAAAGCGGTGCGCGACGCGGCGCTGGCCACGCGCTCGGCGTCGACGCGCACCTCGAGCGCACGCAGCACCTTGGCGCGCACGCTCATGTTGGGCCGGCCCAGCAGCTCCTCGACGGCTTTTAGGAACTCGCCAATGGACTGCAGGCTGAGCAGCTGGGCCAGGGCGTCGCCGCACCGGCCGTGGAGCTGCTGGCGGCGGGCGGTCGTCAAGTTGTTGCTGCCGCTATTTGTCTTCATGACAGTATCGGCCAGCGTCAGCAGGTCCTCCAGCAGCTGAATGTAGAGCTCCCGCATCTTGGCCGTCGTCATGTTTTCGTCGGCAGCGTCGAGGCGCGACAGCTCGTCCTTGAGCCGGCGGTTGGCCAGCAGGTGCGGCAGCAGCGTCAGCTGTTTGAGGGCCGTCTTGTACAGGTCGGTCTCGGCGTCGTCGTGGCTGTTGTCACCACTGCCACGCTTACCGCCCAACAAGGTGGCCGCCAGCCCGGGCTGGGCTGCAAACAGGTCGGCCGTCAGCGCCACAAACTTGACGAGCGACTGCAGCTGCGTCTCGACGGCGAACGACCCCAGCAGCTCCGTCAGGAAATCACACGTGCTGTCGGCCGTGCCGTAGCGGTCGGCAAACATGGCACAAATCGCAAACAAGAAGGCGTCGGCGCCCAGGTTCTCCGTCAGCGAGATAAACAGGTCGTGCTTGCGGTGCGACGGGATGTGCTCGTAGGCAATGACAAAGCTCGACAGCAGGTCGGCGGCGCTGGCGACGACGTTGCGCTTGCCCCTCTGAAAGGTGGCAATGAGCGGCGGGATCACCTCGCGGATCGTCTGGTTGACGACGTGCGCCGAGTAGTCGTCGCTCTGGCGCAGCACGGACGTGCCCATGAGCGTGAAGATGGGCATGACGCTGTGCAGCACGACGTCGGGCGCCGTCTTGGCCAGGCTGGCCACCAGCAGCAGCGCCGTGTTCTGCACCGCGGGGCTCGACGACTTGTGGATGCAGTTGACCAGCACGTCGCCGTGGCCGGCCGACGTGTCGATCGTCAGGTTCCCCCCACGGGTCTTATCACGGCTGGCCGCCTCGTACGCCGGCATCATGGCCAGCAGACACGACAGCACCACGTTTTGCAGGTACCCCAGCTCCGACCCGACATATGTCCGCAGGATCTGCAGGTCCGACAGCACCACAAACAGGCTCGGCAGCAGCTCCGGGTGCTCGGCCGGCTTAGACCCTTGCACCAGCTGCAGCACAAACGTCGCGCGGTTGACCAGCTGCCGCAGCTCCTCGCTGTTGGTCGGTGTGCGTTTGTTCTCTGATGCCGATGAACTTGCCCGCCGACGCTTATTGGGAGGCGTCGCCGTCGCCATCTTGGCCGCCTGCTGCAGCGCGTCCAGGAACCGCCCCAGCACTGCCGTGCTCAGCTCCACGTGGTACAGCAGGTCCGTCGCCTCCTCGGCCGCCACGTCCTGCTCGTCGGGTGTCGCCTTTTGGACTTGCTCGAGCATGAATTGAGCTGTGACAGATCTAAAGTCCTCCTTGGTGGCCGGCCACATGGTGCGGATGCGCTTGAATGCACAGCTGACCAGGTGCTCGCGCTCGCCCGAGGCTGCCTTCTTAATCACTTCAAACAGCACCTCCAGCCCCGACGTCTCGTTGGGCAGCACCACGTCCACCGCGCGCGCGTCCACCACCGCCTCGTCCAGACCCTCGCGGGATGCCGTCGCCGTCGCCGTCGCCGCGTCCAGCCCGGCCCACGCGCTCAGCACCGGCAGCAGCAGCTGCGTGCGGTTCGTGCCCGACACGCCGCGCACCGCGTTGAGCGTCTTGAGCAGCCGCACCTTGGTGGCCCACAAGGGTGTCAGCACCGCGTGGCTGCACAGGCACTCGAGGATCGACAGCCGCACCGAGTGAGACAGTCGCACGCCCGTGTTGTCTGCTGTACCCGACTTATTAAGCACGTCCGCCAGCACCGCCGGCAAGTGATCCTCGTGCAGCACCGCCTCGTCCGACGACCCGGCCAGCACCTCGTACAGGCTGCCGCGCGCGTCGGCCGTCAGCCACGCCAGGGTGGTGGCTGCTCCCTCTCCTCCCTCTGTGTACACCTTGTTGGTCGAACCCCAGCGGTTCTTGGCCGCAGCTGATTTAGACTCTTTACCCTCCTTTTTAGGAGCCGCTGCTTTCAGCGCCGCCAGCAGACCGGCCGCTGCACGCCGCACTTTTTTGGCTGCGTCGCTCAGGGCTGCAATGCAGTACGGCAGCACTGCCTGGAAGTCGACGCCCGCGCAGTCTGCCTGCCGCAGCCGCGCCGCCGCCATGTCGAGGGCGGCCACGCGCGCCAGCGTCGGATACGGGCCCGACCACATGCGCATGCAGAACGTCAAGTAAAACAAATCAGGCACGGCGTCGGCGCGGCCCAGCAGGGGTGTGGCGTCCAGCTGGTCGAGCTCGGCCCGGTCAAACGATGCCGTGGCCAAAAAGAGCTGGCAAAACTGCTCAAACACGCTGTCGGCGTCCTGCGCGAGGCACGACGTCGGCCGGGGCACGGCAGCCAGGCGCGTCGCCGTTGCATCGAGGTCTTGCTTGGTGATGGACGTCCGGACGGCTGCTGCAGCGTCGTCGTCGTCGCCGGCATTCGCCATCACAGCGTCCTCGGCGCCTGCCTCCACCGCCGCCGCCTCCAGCAGCAACTTGGGCCGGATCGTCGCGTCCAGCTTCAGCTCCAGCTCCTCCACGTCAAAGGCCTCGTCCTCAATCACCTTGCGGATGATGACGCCGCCCGCGTGCTCCGGCGCCTGCGACAGCACAATCAGCGTCGTGCCCAGCTCCTTGCGCACGCTGCCGTCGGGGTCCGTCGCGTCGTCGATGCCGTGCGCCACCACCAGCAGCGTCTTGAAGGCCACGGCCAGCTGCTTGTCCTGCAGCAGGCCGCCCAGCAAAATGGCCTTGATCACGGGCAGCGTCCGCACGGCCGCCCCCTTGGTCTTGGCCTTCTTGGCCAGCCGCTCCGTCAGCGCCAGCACCAGCCCGTTGGCCAGCTTGTCGATGCGCCGCTGCCGTCCAATCTCCACCAGCAGCAGCGCCACGTCGGGAACCCGCAGCACCGCTTTGGCCACGCGCCGCGACAGCTGCTTGGCCGACCGCTGCTGCGCCAGCATCGACAGGCACACAAGGCCCGTTTTCACCGTCTCGGCCGTCCACCCTTGGACCACCTGCTCCATAAACGCCGAAATGGCCGCGTCGCCCAGCTGCGCCTTGCTGACAAACACCGAGACCACCATGTACGCCGCAATCTGCACGCCGGGCGCCTGGGCCAGCATCAGCGCCTCGCCCAATAGGGGCCCAACCTGCTGCAGGATCGTCTGGTCGTTGTCGGCCTGCACGGCGGCCCGGCCCGACCGGTTCTTGTCCAGCATGCCGTTGACGGCCTCGGTCATGACGCCGCCCCAGAACGTCACCAGCCCGGGGTAGTGCTGCTCGGCCTTGGCAGCGGCCAGCGTGTGCTGCGTAATGGCGGCCAAAAAGTTAAAATGCTGCGTCGCGTGCTGCACAATGGCGGCGCGCGGCGGCGCCGTCAGCGACCGCACGTAGGGGCTGAGAAACCGAAAATCGTGGGGCAGCGTCTTTTGCGGCAGGATCGACATGAGCGTCGTGAAGACGGGGATGGCGTGGTAGGGGAGGAATGTGGCGATGAGGGTAGTGGTGTTGAACTCATGGATGCTGTTGGTCAGTCACTATGCAAACAGAGTGTCAAAAACTCAGAAACGTTTGGACGTACCGAAACCGCCGAATCAGCCACTCCACCGACTTGATGGCCGGCAGCAGCCGCAGCCGGCTGCCGACGAGCCGCAGAAACGACTCGATCCGCCGGTCCAGCTCCGTGCACGCCGCCTCGTCCAGCTGCACGCGGTCCTCGTCCATGCTCAGCTCGCTGAACAGCGTCTGCGCAAACGGCACAAACCGCTCGTCCAGCTGGCACAGCTCGTCAAAGCCATCGCGGCACACCGTGTACACGGCCTGGAACGTCTGACCGGCCGCCACGCGCGGCTCAAACAGCAGCGACTTGGAGTGTGCGGCCTTTTGCGCCTTGATGTCGAGCGAGATCTTGGAGTTGACGGCGATCTGCGCCAACTGCGCCGCGAGAGACGTCACCATTTTCTCTCAGTCGATTTCTTTTGAGAGAATGATAATATTATGAAATGTGACGGATAAAACAATGTGTGTGTGTGAGGGTGTCGTCGTCGAAGAAAATGACGATGCGACTGAGATCGTTGGTTTTTTTGCCGGCCAGACTTTTTCCCTCGCTCCTTCTCTCTTGTCGATACTTTTTTTTAGCGGAGCCCCTGATAACAGCTCTGGCCAATTATGAGGGGACGATAGGAAAAGACCCGTTTTTGTGTTGCAGGCTACAGTGTGTTTAGCATTTGCTTAGTCCTACCACCATGCCATCGCTACGCCCACCGATGGCGGTGAGTGAATACAACCGGGCTAGTCCCAAACGGAACTTTTCGATTCTGCCGGCATTGCACCGATTTTTTTTTCAATGGCCCGCTGTATCTCACGTATGTGTTCAATCTACTTACTGTTCATCGACAAGACTGCCAGCGACAAACTGCCACCAGACACAATGAGCACTGTGCGGCCATCCAAAAGAAGACGCGTCAGTCCCTCGCGGGCTGGCGGCGGCGGTGGCGGCGCCGACGAGCGCGAGTCCACGGGCGTCGGCAAGGCTTTTCTCAAAAGTGCCTCCAACTGGAGCCTCGAGGACAACTACGAGGCCCGGTCGCGCAAGCGCAACAAGAAGACGACGAAAAAGGAAAAGGTCAGCGACCGCCTGCCCATTCGCACGGCCGACGGCATGATGCGGGCACCTACGCCGGAGCCGGGTGCGGACAACGACGACGACGACGAGCCGAGCGGTAGCGACGAGGAGGAGGAGGAGGAGGAGCAGAAGCTGGTGGTGGAGGAGGAGACCACGAAAAAGGACGCCAAAACCCCAAAGGCCGAAAAACCTGTCGTCCCCGAGATGGAGCAGATACGCAGCGCCAAGGCCGAGCTCGCCAAGCTGGCGCTCAAGCTCAACGAGAACCCCGAGGACAACGCCGGCGCCTTCAAGCTGCTGGCCGACATCAGCCAGCAGTACACGTCGGCCACCGTCCAAAAGATGTGCCTGGCCACGCAGCTGTCCGTCTACAAGGATGTTATTCCAGGCTACCGGATACGTGCCCACGGCGAGGAGGCCCCCGGCGAAAAGATCTCGTCCGACGTGCGCCGGCTGCGGGCCTACGAGCACAGTCTGCTGGCCGGCTACCACGGGTACTTGAAGGAACTGTTCCGCCTGTCCAAGTACCACCCGGGCGACACCAAGGCCCACGGCCGCGCCGTCAGCAGCAAGAAGCGCACGCAGATGATCAAGAACGCGCAGAGCGTCGCCGATGCCGCGCTGACCTGTGCGTGTGCGCTGCTGGGTGCCGTGCCACACTTCAATTTCCGCGAAGACCTGCTGCGCATCATCGTCGGCAAGCTGAGCAACAAGCGCGTCGACGCGTCGTTTGTGCGGTGCCGCATGGCGATCGAGACGCTGTTCCGCGAGGACGACGAGGGCCGCCCTAGCATGGAGGCCACGGCCATGCTGGCCAAGATGATAAAGGCCCGCGACTACCAGGTCGACGAGAGCGTGCCCAACACTTTTTTGCACCTGCGCCTGCTGTCCGAGTTTTCGGGTAAAGGATCGCAAGACGCTGTGGAGAGCACGTCGGCGCAAGAAAAGAAAAGGCTGCAAAAAGAAAAGAAGAAAGAATTCCGCACCAAGCGCGAGCGCAAGCAGATGAAGGAGCAGCGCGCGCTGGACCGCGACATGGCGCAGGCCGACGCGCTCGTGGCGCACGAGGAGCGCGAGCGCATGCAGTCGGAGACGCTCAAGCTGGTGTTTGCCACGTACTTTCGCATCCTCAAGCTGCGCACGCCGCACCTGATGGGCGCCGTGCTCGAGGGGCTGGCCAAGTACGCGCACCTGATCAACCAGGATTTTTTTGGTGACCTGCTCGAGGCGCTCAAGGATTTGATTCGTCACAGCGAGGAAGATGCCGCGCGGGCGGCGACGTCGACGGGCGACAGCGATGACGATGACGACGACAATGCAGACGTTGGGGAGGACGACGACGACTTTGCCGTGTCGCGCAACCCCAGCCGCGAGGCCTTGCTGTGCACCGTCACGGCCTTTGCGCTGCTGGCCGGCCAGGACGCCCACAACGCCCGCAGCGACCTGCACCTGGACCTTTCCTTTTTCACGACCAACCTCTTTCGCAGCCTGTTCCCGCTCGCCCTGGCCGCCGACATTGAAAAGCGCGCCAACTCGCTGCAGCAGAAGCTCGTCGACGCCGTGCAGCAGCAGGAGGCTCGCGACAACCCAGATGGTACCACTCTTCCTGTGGTCCAACCCCCCGGCACCAAGGTCAACCTCCAGACAACCACGGTGCTGCTCGTGCGCAGCCTGACGGCCGTGCTGCTGCCCAACTACAACATCCGGTCGGTGCCGCCGCTGCGGCTGGCCGCCTTCACCAAACAGCTCATGTCGGCGTCGCTGCACGTGCCCGAAAAGTCGTGCCAGGCGCTGCTGGCGCTGCTGCACGACGTGGCCAACACGCACGGCAAGAAAATCAATGCGCTGTGGAACTCGGAGGAGCGGCGCGGCGACGGCGCCTTTAACCCGCTGAGCGAGACGGTCGAGGGCAGCAACCCGTTTGCCACGACCGTGTGGGAGGGCGAGCTGCTGCGCAAGCACTTTTGTCCCAAGGTGCGCGAGGGCGTCAAGGCGTTGGAGAAGAACCTGGCGTAGGGAGGTGTGAGCATGTATTCAAAAAGTCATCTAGCGTTATGCTTTGCTATCTAGTTTACTGTCACAATATCATGATCAAGACATGCCTCTGGTTTACAGATACAATATGATGAGTGTAGACACGCAATCTCTGGTTACAGATACAATATCATAATTAAAGACACGCAGATATATGGTTAAGCATACGATATATTAATAACACGCAAGTCTCTGCTTTACAGATACAATTTATGATTAAATACACGCAAATCTTTGGTTTACAAATACAATAATATTGTAGGAAAATGTTATGGTTTACAGCCAGCAATATCATGAGTAAAGATACGTAAATACGTAAATCTCTGGTTTACAGATGCAATATCATAATTAAAGACATGCAGATTTCTGGTTTACAGATACAATTAAAAAATTAAGAGATGCCTCTGGTTGCAGATACGATGTCATTATCAAGACTCGCAAATCTCTGATTTACAGTTCCCAACATCATGATCAAAGACACACAAAACCAAAAGTACTAACGACACACAACACAGTCACTTCTCGGAGCCACTTCTCGCGAGATCCAAACATCTACTCAGTACGAGTACTCCGACGCCTACCGCGAGGTCTGTGCTCTGGGCTTCTACTTCGTACGATCACTCCCAAGTTTCAGCCTGGAAATCATACCAGTCACCTGCTATGAACATTCTGTGTTTCGCCTGGGCTTCTTTCTATTTTTGCGAGTCCACGCGTGCAGCGCCGCCGGTAGATGGCGGCAGGGCAGACTCCGCCGTCCTGAAGCAGCCGCTCAACAACAACAACTCCCGGCTTCACGCTCCCTCCCCCCCCCGGCTGCTCGGGCTCGAATCGGGTATACGCCCTGCGCGGGATCTATCACTCGTGTTGATGAACACTCATCCATCCTCCTCGTATCCCTGCTTTTTGCCCCCCGTATGCTGTTTCACATTTCTGAAGCATGGTTGATAATGTCAAAAAAAAATTTGGAGTTTTTTTTTGTTCTGCCGTGGCTAGAAGCCGGCCAAACGGCCTGTTCTCCGGGCGACAAGCCCGTCTTCCAAAGGTGCTTCTACTGAGTACGGAGTACGAAGGAGTATCCGAGCACAGCGATTCTGAAACACGCCGCACGGATACCCAAATGGTAGCATCACAGGGACAAGGGTAGAAGGGATTTGCAATGATGACTGAAAGTGTTGAGAAGGATTGCCGATGGCAATACGTAAAAGTTCAAAGGAGAAAGAGAAAGAGAAAATCGAACAGAAAGAAAGAGAAAAAGAAAAAGAAAAGCACGCCTGCAGCGGCAACAGCGACACGTATCCCTTGGCTGCCGGGATGTGCTTGACCGACCGCATAACCGTCGAGTCGCCGGCGACCAAGAACCAGCCAGTCATCGTGACAGCTGCCGTAGCTGCCGTCGAAAAGGCCCAAGCTGCGGCCTCGTAAGAGGCAGACAGCAGACGAAAAAGAGGCAGCATCTCCCGCCCTGCCGCACGCGAAACACCGTCACATCGGAGAATAGTGTATATTTTTATCAAGCGAGTCGTCGTCAACCGACCTCCCTGTTGATCTGGTGTCGCTACGCGCCCACACAACGACGGCAGATGCTGTCGTCGGTTGATTCCATGGAGGCAATCATCGTACCCGTAGCCGTGCTTTTCTTGAAGAGTGAAACGCACATACCTCTGCCCTCTACGAGCATGCCTGCTCTGATGCTGTTTCATGTCGCGAGCAGGGACTGAAGCTAGCAGCAAGCAGCTCCCAAAGAGGCAAGGCACAGTGGGAACGGAGGGCCCTTCAAAGTTGTACTCGAGGCGGAGAGAGAGAACATCGACGCCCCGAACAATACGACGCCGGCGGCACGATGGACCAAAGAGGGTAGCACCGGAGCACGGTCGTTGTGGTGAAAAGGAAGCACGATGGATCCGCTGGATACGATGGAGGAGGAGGATGGAAGAGCAAAAGGTAGGAGCAAGGAGCCAGGAAACAAGATCAAGAGCGAGCGAGCGAGAGCGATTTTGTTTCGACGTTTCAACGCCGGCCGGGCATCGTCGTACTCGCACACTCGTAAATAGATTCAGTCACTAACTAGGAGCAATAGAGTAACAGCCATCTAGACTCACGTCAACCCACTCCTCGTATTCTTATCTCGGATTGCCTCGATCGTGCGCTGCACGGAGTATTTTTGTCTCCCAGTCGGCCGAAGAAGGGATCTGTGCTCGGTGCTCGTACCTGACCATCTCAGACTTTGTCAACCTGTCCATCAACGACCCATTCCGATTCAGGCACACCAATCACAGGTGGCGACTGGGCGGAGCAGGCTCGGTGATGGACATTGGACACATGCTGGTTTCCTTTTCCGTATTGTAAGTACGGAGTACGAGTACGATTACTCTGTGAAACAAGAGCTCCGTGCAGCATCGTGATGTGATTGATGCCTTTTGGCGCGAACAAAGACAACGGCCACGGTCAAACACGATAGGAAGCTGAATCGGCATGTTTCGACGCATGAAACAGACTGCATCTATCACGCGTAGTTATGGCTTATGGCTACAGGTTCGCAGTACGGATGGGCATACTGGCAACAACAGTACGATATACCAGGCATTGCCGACGATGCCCAAGAAGAAAACGCAAAAAGACTGTTCCGGATCAATGCCGAGGTGCTGCAGCATTGCGACATGACACGACACACAACGACAGCGACAGACTGCACGGAAATACCACAGGGGTCGTGATGGAAGAACGCATCGAAGAAACAAATCGGGCCGCCGAGACCGCCGCTCCCAGTCCAGTACGACCTCACGGCGAGGCCGGACCTGGGAAGGGGCTCTTGTTCGTCTTGTTTGTCGTCTAGCTCTGTTGTTTTCCTCTTCAGGTTTTCTCTTCGGGGTTTCTCTTCGGGGTTTCTCTTCAGAGATCCTTCTGCCGCACGGTCCCGGCATATTGCGAAATTTTCACGGCGGATGTGGAAATGGAAAATTGTACTCGTAAACTGCTGCTGCATTATGCTTATCCGACTCGAATACGGTGTACTACGAGTACGCGCCAACGCACGTGTCTAATTACAGAACATGTCAGAGTGTAAAAAGGGAAAGAAGAAAAAAGAAAAGGAACGAGAAAACAATGCAGACCACGAGTAGAAACACGGTAAGAGCGCCGGCCCAATCTGCAGCCAGACGGTAATGGATCTGAAAACAAGAGCATCAAACACAAAACACAAAAGAATCAAACCAAACAACCGAGTCGCAGTCTGGCATGCGGCCGCACAAAACATCGTTTCCCAGTCGCCGAGTAAGACAGCGCCAGAGGCGAGCTGCGAATCGCGCAGGTCCCGCTTCAGATCACGAGATGGCAAAAGGGAGCCAATCAGCTGCCAGATGGGGCGGGCCGGTGCCCCCTTTTTGGCTTTTTGGGGGGGCTTACCTAAAGGCCGCCATCCCTGCTGCTGCTTAGGATTTAGACAGGCGCCAAAAGCCATGTGTGCGTATCGCCGGCGGCCGGACTGGAGACATTTGCTGTGCAATGGATTGGCTGTCGCGAGACCGTACTGAGCATTTGAGCACGATCTAGTGCATAGCAGAATCATGCTTAAGCAGGTGGCGATCAGCCAGTCTACTCGTAAATCCATGCTCGTACTATCGAGCATTAGGCATTGAGCGAAGCGGACATGGGACGGACAATGGATTTGGACGAGGGATCAGTACGAGTAGATAAGCACGAGTAGGAAGAGGCAAAGGCCTGCGCAGGATCACGCAGACGATAGATGCACATGGGGAAACAAGTACGAGTACTCCGTAGAAACACACAGAGCAAAAGAGAAGATGCGTTTCACGCCAGAAACCGTGTGGAACAAAACAAATCACCGTACGGAGTAGAGAAGAAACACAACAACGTGGATAAGCATAAACAAACAGCTAGGCCAGAACAGGCACAGCTGTGATGACGGTGGGCTTACGGAGTGGTTCATCCACGAAATCAGTCGACAGGGTGTGGCGTTTTTTTTTTTTTGATTGTCTGTTTTTTTTTCTGCGGAGTAGACCGCCTTCTCAGGCGGATTTGGACGAGAACGGGCTAATGAATCGTATGCACTGCAACGGAGACCTGGCTGCACTGGTTACTACGGGATATTAAAATAGAAACACAATGACAACAAACGGCGCAACGGCGTGGAAAGCCGAGATGAGCAAAGGGGCTTTGCAGGTGACTGACTGCTGGTGTGACTGACTTTTG
Source organism: Ophiostoma montium (assembly GCA_029299015.1). Taxonomy (NCBI): domain Eukaryota; kingdom Fungi; phylum Ascomycota; class Sordariomycetes; order Ophiostomatales; family Ophiostomataceae; genus Ophiostoma; species Ophiostoma montium. The sequence continues at coordinate 39,180 of JANSMC010000177.1, forward strand.
TACGGTGACTGCTACGCTGGAGGATATTCCGAACGACGACAAAAAGAAAAGACTGAAAGAAGAGGAAGGGAGAAGAATGCAACAAGGATGCCAGCGGACAGAAGTGGAACAAAATAAAACGGAAAAGGAAAGAAAGAAAACAAAGAACACAAAGGGAGGACAGGGCTTAGAATCAAAAAGAACTCAAATCAAATGAAAGACAACCTGTGACAAAAGAAATTACGTTCAAAGACAAACAATACTCGTACTGCGGATAGACTACGCGCACTCGTAGGCAACAAAACTACGACGACGGACGAGAAGAAAGGAAAGGAACCGGTACACGACAAAAATAGATTGATGGCTGGCCACCGGGCGATCGATCCCTCCAACTTCCACCGCACTGAGCAGACCAGCCACCAAAAAAGGAAAGACCAGCAGCAGAATGGTATCGTAGACAGCGCTCAGTCCGCGTTTCAGAGTCGCGGAAGCGGGTAGCGGCGGAGATCAAACAGTGCTGGTCCCGTTTCGGTAGTGTGCGCGTTCTCTTTTGGTTTTGTTCTGGTTTTGTTTGGATCTTTTGGATCTTGATGGATTTCAATACGAGTACAATGTTGCGATTCAATCGGCGCATGCATTATTGTTCGCCTAGATTTGTTTGTATTTGATTCTATATTGTGATCATAAATGAAATTAAAATCTGCTTTTCGTTTTACCGTATTCTGTATTTATTTACAGCTTCTGCAAACAACGAATATTTACCCATCATTGTCTGTACTTTTTTCTCTCTTTTTGCATAAAGTACTACTCACAAACAACTCGGCGGTTAGATGTTGCAGGACGTGGCAAAAACGGCAAAGACTCTTTGTCCAACGGCCATTGGCCAACAAGTGCTTGTCACGCGCGGGCTGTAGCACAGACGAATTAAGAACAACACGGGATCCAGGCTGTGTAATGTTGGTGCCTGACGTACAAAAAACTGCATTTCTTTCTCTTTCCGCTTTCCATCCTCCCATTCCTGCCTCTCCACTCTTTACCGCGCACCTGCCTTGATCGGCGACGCCCAATGCCATGCTCACATGCGCTATTCCCACATAGCATTACCCCTCCGTCTTTCTCTCAGCGCCGTACGAGTACTCCGTACGAAAAGCATAAGGGCCTGTTTCAAGATTTCTGGTTAACAGTAACAGTAAGAAATCTGGTGAATTATATGGGTCATTTCCTAAAAGGGACATCTCACTCCACCAAATC
>JANSMC010000178.1:0-40312 GCA_029299015.1 Ophiostoma montium
TCTGGCAGAAAACGCTAACCAAATCTGGCTGACGTGGAATTGCCAGTGACTTGGTCGATCACAGGCTGGGGACCGAAAATTATCCCCTGTACCTCGTACAAACCTCGATGATATCATCAAGGCGGAGAAGGACGGCAGAATACAACAGCTCAGGCCAGACACGCTAACGCGCCATCCAGCAAAAACAAAAAATACAGGCGCTACCAACAGTGACCAACAGCGACCAACAGCGACCAACAGCTACGAAGCGCAGCGCAGCGACCAACGCCCTCCTTTTTTTTTTTCGCACGACTTTCCTCATTTAACGCGCCCGCCGCAATGTCGAAACGCCCGGCGACTTACGACCTGGCGGCGATGGAGGATGTGGCGTCGCCAGCGCCCAAGAAGCAGCGCGGCGACGGCGACGGCAACGGCGACGAGGCAGCGCTGCACGGGCGCATGGCGGCGATGGAACGAGACATGCAGACAGCCGGTGAGGGGGAGGTTGAACGTGATGAAGAGGAAGACGACGACGAGCCGACAGAACCTGCCGTTCTCCTGCGCCAGGCCGCGCCGACGGCCGGCTACGACGACCTCTACCTCGACACCATTGACCGTCACGTGCTCGACTTTGACTTTGAGAAGCTGTGCTCCGTGTCGCTGTCCAACATCAACGTGTACGCCTGCCTCGTGTGCGGCCGCTATTTCCAGGGCCGCGGCACCAAGTCGCACGCCTACTTCCACGCGCTCGACGAGGACCACCACGTCTACATTAACATGCAGACGCAGCGCGTCTACGTGCTGCCCGAGGGCTACGAGGTGCTGAGCCGGTCGCTCGACGACATCAAGTACGTGGCCGACCCGCGGTACACGCGCGCGGATGTGGCGAGGCTGGACGGGGGGGGTAGTAGCGGCGGCACAACGACGTCGACGTCGACGTCGACGACGACGACTCCCCCCTTTACCCTGACTGGCAAACCATACACCCCGGGGTTTGTCGGCATGAACAACATCAAGGACAATGACTACCTCAACGTTGTCGTGCAGGCGCTCGCCCACGTGCCGCCGCTGCGCAATGTGCTGCTGCTTGACGAATTCACCGGAACCGGCGCCAACGCGGAACTCGTCAAGCGCTTTGGCCTGCTCGTGCGCAAGATCTGGAACCCGCGCGCCTTCAAGGCCCACGTGTCGCCGCACGAGCTGCTGCAAGAGGTCGCGCTGCGGTCCAACCGGCGCTTCACGCTGACGGCGCAGTCGGACCCGGTCGATTTTTTCACGTGGTTCCTCAACAACCTGCACCTCGGCCTCGGCGGCAGCCGGTCGCGGCCCGGGTCGTCCATTGTGCAGCGCGTGTTCCAGGGCCGCGTGCGCGTCGAGTCGGAGAAGCTGGGGGCTGTCGGTGCCGCTGCCGCAGCTGCTGCTGCCGCTGAAGCGGCTGAAGCTGCCTCTTCTGCTGCTGAAGCGGACGCCATGCAAATTGATGCACAGCTGCCGGTGCGGCCATTACAGCAGCAGCAGCAGCACCACCACCACCACCACCACCACCATCAGCACATGCCGCCACCGCCAGGCACATCCTCCTTTAGCCAGCCCATGCCTCCGCCGCCGTCCTCCTCTTCACTAACTCCGTCGTCAACGTCAACGTCAACGTCAACACCTGCTGCTCCTCCTCCACCCAACATCTCCCGCTTCCTCTTGTTGACCCTCGACCTGCCCCCCGCCCCGCTCTTTCAGGACGAGCAGGAGCGCAACATTATCCCGCAGGTGCCGCTGACCACGCTCTTGCAAAAATACAATGGGCGCTCCACCCACGACCAGGGCGACGTGCGCCGCCGCTTCCGCCTGCGCGCGCCCTTACCGCCCTACCTCGTGCTGCACATGAAGCGCTTCTCGGCCAACAAGTTTGTCACGGAGCGCAACCCCACCATTGTCACCTTTGACCCGCGCGGCCTCGACATGCGGCCCTATGTCGAGGATGAGGCGGGGAAGGAGTGCAAGGAGGACGATGACAACAACTACATCTACGACCTCGTCGCCAACGTCGTCCACGAGGCCGTGCGCGCACGCAGCGACGACGTCGCCGTCGACTCGGCCGAGGAGCGCCGCACGTGGAAGGTCCAGCTGCGCGACCGATCCGGGGCCACGGCGGGTCCCGATGCATCTTCTGCTACCACCACTAACGCTACCACCACCACCGAGGACAAGTGGGTCGTGGCCCAGGACCTGTTCGTCGAGCCCGTCGCCGGCGAGCTGCTGTACCTCGCCGAGTCCTACATCCAGATCTGGGAACGCCGCAAGAGGCCGGCCACCAACGGCAGCAGCAGCGGAAGCAAGCGCAGCGGCAAAGCAGCAGCCGGCAATAGTAGCAAATAACAAGATAGTTCCAGAGGGTAATTAATATACACTGCAAGTAATCATATCATGCCCAAGGCCCCCCCGCCAACGACGTGCAAACGCTCCGTGTGTCCAGCAATACAGATACTAGCCAACAAAAAGACAATAATAATCATACACAAAAGCCGTTTCCAAACCAAAACCCCGTCTGAACAAACAAACGGCCGGCATCACATGGCACAACAATCGCTCGCAACTGCCTCCTATGGCTCCTATGGTGTGCTGTGGTTGGCAAACGACGGCTGGTCCTCGCTGCCCCTGGAGCTGTACGGCTGCTTCCCTAAGCGCCGGTCCGTCTGGTGGTGTTGCGAGTGGTTGCTGTTGTTGCTGTTGTTATTGTTATTGTTGTTGTTGTGGTTGTTGTGGTGGCTGTTGTGATGGCCATTGTTGCCATTGCCGTTGCCGTTGTGGTTGTTGTGGTGGTGGTGGTTGTTGGGCTTTTCTCGGCGTGACTCCTCGAGCGCCGACCGCTGCTGGATCGACATGTCGTGGCTCTTCCACTCGAGCTTTGTGTCGGCCGGCAGATTCAGCACCCGCTTCATCGTTTCCCTAGGAATACGTTAGTATGACGTCCGCGACAGAGCCACCTGACATGACAGACTTACCGAATCTTGAGCACGCGGCCGCCGTCATTCCGCGCCCACACGCTCAGAATGTCCTCGCCGTTGCGCACGCTCAGCACCGCGCCGCACACCTCGTCCGCCGCATCGCCAAACTGGTCGCCGATAATCGCAAACAGCAGCTCCTCCCAGTACCGGTCCGCAACGCCCTTCTTGAGACGCACAATCCACTTGCCGCCCTTGCGGTTCTCCGCGTCCTCCCAGATCGGCCGGATGCCTTTGCGGAACAGGTGGTAGTCCGACACAAGCGGCAGTGTCGACGGCCGTTTCAGGTGCGCGTACACGGCGAAAAAGTCCTCCGCCGTCGTCACCGACGCCATTGGGTGCAGCGTCTTCTCGTACTCAATGTAGCCGTTGGCCTTACTGATCGGTGGACGGAACCAAAACACCCATTCGCTGCGCAGCGAATACCGCGGGCCCTTGCTGTTGTTGCCGGCCGCTGCCGCTTGTGCTCCCGACGAGCGCGCGCCAGCCGACGAACGCGCCGCCGATTGGTCGCCTGCCGCGGCATTCGTCGCTGGTGATGCAGCCTTGAAGCCGACGTCAAAGGGATTGGATCCTGACTTGGGCGTCTTGGCGGCTGATCCAAAACTCGAAAACGCTCCAGACCCCAGTCCAAACGCACTCGCTGCCGGGCCGGGACTCAGGATGCGGCTGCCGCCCGGCGTCGTTGCGCTATTCAACGGATTCGGCTTGGACGAGCTGTCGCCGCCAAATCGCCGAGGAAACGTGGCATTCCGTGTCGCCGATGTCGGCGTGTCGCCGACGCTGCCAGAGGAAGGGTGGTTGCTTGTTGTTAAAGACAGCTTGGTGGAGCTACAAACGACAGGTGTTAGTTTAATGTGCAAGGCGGCACAGAATGATGCACATTGGCGCGTGCTAGCAACTTACTTGGTGCGACGGCCGTACAGACTGTTCTCCATGGGGTCTGATTTGCGGGGGGGAAGGAAAGGGAGGAAAAGAGAAGCGGAGAGTGAAGATCAATGGAAGAGCGGATGAACGAACAGCTGATGGCACGGATGTAAGATGGCGAGTGTGGTGTAGTCTTTGGGAGTCTTGGGAATACAATGGTCGAGGACGTAAAAGGATAGCAATAGATCAATGCAGCGACACCCAATGCAATGCAAACGCAAAAGGGAGATCCAAAACAAGCTGGAAGCTGTAGGCGACAGGGACAAAGAACGACAATGCAGTGAAAAGTCGTAGTCAGAGACTAGACAAGGCAATCTCCAGCAGAACCGTTTTCGTCAACAATTGCCAGGCTTGAGACACGGGTCAGATGCTGCGGCGACGTGATGAGGGATCAATTGAGCCGATCGACGGGCAGGCAGGAGGGGTCTCGAGGCGGGACGCCGGGAGTCGAAGCGAGCAGACACGACAAGATGTGACGACACCGAGCTCGATTAGAGATGGAAGCGGGGAGGGGGGAGGGCTGATGTGACAAATTGGACGAGTAAGCGGTCGATACAAGAGGTAGAGAAGCGTGGATTGGAGTGGTGAGCAACGCGAGCGTGTCGAGAACAGAGGAGGCACGGAGACGGCCAAGGAGAATGCGAGACAGAGAGTCGGAGCAGGGAAAGCTGGTAGCGGGCGAGACGGAGGCGGGTAAGGTGGTCGAGGTAGTAGTAGTAGTGGTCGGGGATCGGGAATTGGGGAATGTGGCGAATGTGCACACGGGCTGTGGTTGTATGATGTTTAGAGATGTGTTGTCGGGTTGGAATAGGAGTGGAATGGCGAGACACAATTGCTTGCTGTCGAAAGTGGTTGGCGGGCGTAAAAGGTGATTGAAGAAAGAGAAAATGACAAAAAGAGGAGTAAAAAAAAGGAAAGTCGATATTATGGAGCCTGGGAACCGTGCAGGAAAAATAGCCAGAAAAAAGAAGTAGCCCGTACGTAGGTGGGACTACTCGTATGCAGGACGTGTTTGGGAAGGAGCCAGCCAGGCTGGCTGCGCTTGGCTTGGCTGGTTCGGGCCTATGTGGGATAAAAAGAGGGAAGGCACAGGCGAGAGACTACGAGTGCGGAGTACGTCCGTCGATTGGGCAGGAGCGGGTGGTGCGTTCGCCGTACGGAGTACTCTGTAGACCGAGAACGGCATGAGGCCCTAAAGCTAGCCGGGAAAGAGCGACCAGCATGCTGTTGCGCGGTCGTCGCACTTTCCTATGAGTACGAGTACACCGGATTGCCGCCTGCCGTATTCGATCTGCCTTTGATCTGCTTTTGACCTGCTTTTGATCTGCCCTGGCCTGTGCGATATTATGCCTCGCATCTTTGTACGCATACCGTATACGTCACGCATGCAGGGCCGCGCCTTCCCTGGAACATGCGCCGCTCCATGCTCCATGCTCCATGTGGCGGCCGGCTGGACACAGCGACCGCGCTGCACGAGCCCGTGAAGCGCAACGCATACTGTGCGGCTACTGTGTTACTTCCCCACAGTTGTTGATGACAACGGCCTGCTGAATCTGTTGGATGAAGCATGCTTTGATGTGATTACTCGTATCATTTTGCTGAGTAGATGGTGTTCCGATGACTATGACTATGTCAAGGACACTACGAACGGAAGGAGCAAGGCGTTGCAGGTGGTTCCTGCCGCCCGATGATGTCGCCGACATGGACGGCCATCGTACCTTCCCGTACGGCTCAAAGATGCGTCTGGTTTTTAACATAAGCCACTCTATGTCACTCTACGTGAGGCAATAATATGTGATCTGTCTTTATTTGATTTCTTTTTGGCTTCTATGCTGCCTCCAGAAACAGTGATAAAAAAGCCAAACAAAACGGAAACATGGCACTGCCTGGTGGACCGTGGGACTTGCAAGAGGCTATCACCGAGCAGAGAACGGCCACACGCACAGCAACAGCTGCCTTGACCCTCCACTTGGAAAAGACACCGGCTGTCTCTCCCGCATCGCAGTCGGCTTCACAGAGTGGGCGGTTGACCCGAACGCGGGCGAGCAAGAGGCCGACGCCTAGTCCTGTAGCGAGCACGCAACCCTCACACAGCCTGCGGCTTGTTCAAGGAGACGACGTCATTGTAAGTGCGGTACTCAGGAATTTAAAGGCAAAGCTCAGTAAACTGACATCCAGAAAACAATCGACATAGCAAAACTCCTCGCCGGCCACCATGAAATCCGCCTAGTGCCGCCGACACGGGCGACGCTCCTCTATTCGGACCCGGACCAGCCGAGCGGCATCGGCGGCAGCAGAGCATCCAGCGTGGCCGGCCGCTCCTACTCACAGGTGGACTCCCAGAACTCGCAAGCAGGGTCCCAAGCAGGGTCCCAAGCAGGGTCGCAAACAGGAGCCCACGGGAGAAACAGCTTTCTCAAGCTGTGCTTCCACAGCCTCGGCGACCTCAAGGCGGCATCGCAGGCCTTTTTGCGGCTCGGGCTGCGCTGCAAGACACTATTCAAGACGCCGAGCCGCTCGCTCAGCAGGACACCATCGGTGCCGCTTGCTGCAGGACCGCCTGCCCAGCACCATGGTCCCCTGAGCCCAACGCCTTACTCTCAGCCAGGCGGGCCGACCCGATCCTACTCGCCACGCCCGCCCGCCCAGGCCCTGCCGGCTTACGAGTACACCCGCGTCAGCTCGCCCTACCATACGGTGGTGGCAGGGCCACACGCTTCAAAACGAGCCTACACCGAGCTAGCCCAGCGCGAGGACGACGACCTCCACCACGTGCTCAAGCGCAGGCAAAGTGGCGTCATGCCGGGCCCAGTGCGCCGCGAAACCTCGTCTGCGTCTGCGTCTGCGTCTGTGGACCCGGCAGTGCCTCTGTGGTCGCATCTCGAGGACAGACGAACAAGCCGGACGCACAGCATCTCGCCCGACGTCTCGCGGATGAGCAGTGTCTTGCAGGACAGACGCTATGACGCGCGCATCGAGGCATCGCCGCACGCCACAGGGATACCAGGGACCGCAGAGACAGCAGAGACGCCACCGCCGCGACGGGAGCTGCCGCCATCGATCCAACGGCACATTTCGCAGGCACCCACCCCGACCGAGGGCGACGCAGGGCAAAGAAGCCAATCTCCCGCCACACGCACAAAGAGCACGCCGGCACGGGCAGACGTGGTGCAGGCGGGTGCCCAAACCCAGACCGAGGAGCCATTTGTCGAGCCCGAGACGGCCTTTTTCGCGGGCATGGAGCTCCTGCAGGACCTGACGAGCCTGCAGGACACGATGCTCAAGGAATGCGTGGACGCCACGCGGCGGCTGGGCGAGGGCGGCTTTGTGGAGGAGGAAGCACGGCTCGTGGCATGCTATGCGCTCGAGTTCAAGACGCGGTTTCTGGAGGCGTGTGCGCAAAAAGCCGGTGTGTTTTCGAAAGGACCTGTCATGTGATATAATATAATAATACCCGCAGCACACCCGGGAGTAAAACAAACTGGGATATACCTATCAAACCGGAAAAAGCAAAGGGCAAACGACCATATAAACAAAAGCAGTGCGTGCATTGAACAGGCCATGGTAACGAATGCAAACAGCCGTCTGTACAACTGTCAAAGGGATATCCCAAGTAAAATCATAGAACAGAACAGAGCGGAAAACAGAAAGAAAACAAAATGCAACGCAACGAGTCATCCTTTTGGTCAGCCGCTACTCCTTCATCTTGACATAGTTGCTGGGGAATATGCCGTGTCTTGTGCCAATCATGCCGGTCCTGTCCATGTTAGCACTGATCAGCCTGTACTGTACATACACATCGAAATATACATACCACCAGTCATTGTCGCTGTCCGTCTTCTTCAGGACAGTAATGACATCGCCCTTTTTGAACGCCAGGTCGCCCGGCTGGTCGGCGTCAAAGGTGAACAGGGCGACAGCCTCGTTCTTCTTGAGCAGGGCCTGCTTGCTGGCAAAGTTGGGTTTTGGCGCTGCCGGCCGGCCCGGACCCGGTTCCCGTGTTGCACCGGCGCCGCCGTTGTTGTACGTGTTGGAGCGCGAGCCGCTGCCAAACTGGCGAGGCGGCTCGTCGTAGATGTCGTCGCGCCACGAGGCCGTTGTGTTAGCACGCTTCGGGGCACCGTACTCGCGGGGCGCGTCGCGCGCATAGCCGCCGCTGCTGCTGTCGCCGTAGGCACTGGCGCGGCGGTCGCTGCCAAACGAGCTGTCGTCGTCGCCATAGACGGGAATATCGTTGTAGACGTCGTCGCCGACGCGGCCGTTGTTGAAGACGCGCGAATTCAAAATGTTGAGCAGCGGCGCGGCCTCGTGCGGTGGACGCTCGCGGCCGGAAAGCAGCTCGCGCGCGCTGATGGGGCGGCCGTACAGCTTGGTGTTGGCGTCCTTGCGCTCGATAATGGCCGAGCCCTCGAGCGACACGCCGGCGAAGAGGCCCTTGGTCTTGGAGTAGCTGAAAATGGCACTGACGCTCTTCATGCTGGCGGCACCGGCAGCTTCGGCGTTGCGGCCGACGGGGCCCGCGGCAATCGACACGTTGCCGCCCAGCGTCAGGTTGCCGGCCTGCGAAAAGGTCTTGACGGCGCGAGCATCGTTGAGGATAAAAACAAAGTCGGTAATTTCGAAGCCGATCTGGCCGCCGAAGCCGGCGCCGCCGGTCGCAATGGCGCTGGGAGCACTCCAGCCACCTTCGGGCAGCCGCGCAATGACAAGACCGCTGCCGAACCGGGCCGAGCCGAGGAAGCCGGCCTTGATGACTGTGAGAATAGCGAGACCCTGAGGTGGGTGGTGTCAGAGAAGAGGAGCTGCATAGGTAGGCGCTGGATGGGTGGAAATAGTTACCTTGGCATCTGCCAGGACCGAAGGCGGAATGATCTTTTCAGGACCAAACGCCTGGCGAGGGTCGATAAAGGACGCGAGGATCTTGCTGCATTTCTTGCACTCCGCTAGACGGCATGCTGTTAGCCGGCGGATGCGAACAGGGCGTCGTCATAAAAGAGGCAGAGCGGTACTTACACGCCATAGACGACGGGAGGGGATTGTTGAGACCCATTGCGACGGAGAGACAGACAGGCGATGCGACGGTGGGAGAATGCGCTTTCAAATGCTGTTGGAGAGGCACGAGTAGACGTTGCTAAGAAAAGGCGGTTGGAGAGGGGAATAGTAGCAATGTCGGGCGGGCGTAATCCGGAGGACCAAGCAAAGCTAGCACCAGAGGTGGTTGGCTGAGTAGATTGGTGGATTCTAGAAGGGTGTGGATGCCTAAATGGGGACCCTGCTGGGGCGACGACGTCAGGATTCGGTCGGTCTTTGGGGGGGTTTCGGAAGAGCGACGCCTGGCGCAAAGCGACGTCAGTGGATATGGGACATGGGCGGTTACGAGTGAGTGCTCGTACTCGTGAATGTCGAGGCCGAAAGACAAGGCAAGTGAGGCTGTTCAGCCATTGCAATCAAGGTGGAGAGGCGGATGACGACAAAGACATGGCTCAAGACGTGGCCCCACAGTAGCAACGGAATACTCGTGCACTGCGTGCCGTCTCCGTACTCCGTGGTCAACCCGCAGAAGATGATAGTGAAGGTGAAGATGAAGATGATGATGAAGATGCAAGAATTGTGATGAAATGATTGACGTACCAGAGGGAGCCGGTAGGATGCAGGGCTGTAGCTGCTATTAGTGGTGGTTTTCGTACTCGGTAAAGATATCAATCGGCCTACTCCGTAGTAAGTTGGCGGACGAAGCTATGGAATGCTGAGAGCGATGCTGTGCGTCTTTGTAGTATGGAAATAGGGTGAGCAGAAAAAGATGAAGCTGACGATAATCGAGTCAGATGACGGGCAAATGCAGCAGTGCCTGACGGGTCGCTCCTGCTGTACGAGTATTGACGGGAAGTGACGGGGCTGAGATCGCCAGGCCCCATTGGACAGCGCTAGCCGTTGGGACTGGACTGTGGCGGTGTCCACCCTAGCCACAGAGCAGCGCCAGGTGACGGCCAGCCCGTCGCCGGATTCCATCGTCATCGGTGCTCTGTGTTTCATCTCCTTTCTCCTTTCCAGTCAGCGTCACCTATTGCCATCCGTATTCCTCAGAGAGTTCTACAGAGTACATCTCCCTTGCTTCGTCGCATCACATCTCCGACGCCAATCGACGTCTATTCAAGGACTCCTATCAAGAAACTCCTTCAACCACCTCGCCTACCGCCTACCCCTTAACAGCCACCCCCCCCACCCCCCCAATCATGTCCGAGGCTTACGACCGCGAGCGCCAAAACAATGCGCGCCTCGAGGAGCTGTCCGCCAAAGTCACCGCCCTGCGCGGCGTCACCATTGACATTTACGACAATGCGCGCGCCCAGGACGTCATCGACTCGACCACGGACACCTTTTCGTCCATGACATCGCAGGTCAAGGGCTCGGCCGGCCGGCTGACGCGCATGGCGGCGTCGGGCAACCGCGTGGCCATTCTGAAGCTGGCGGGCATCATCATTGGCTCCGTGCTGTTTTTCTACTACGCGCTGAAGCTGATCTTTTAATGGCCGAGGAGGACGGTTATTGGAAGAGAATCACAAACAAGCAAACAAACAAACACAAAAAGACAAAAAACTGCATTACTGGCATAGCATGGCGTTTGGATACTGTTTCATAGGGTTTGGACCTTGCAGGTGCTTTTCTAGCTTATTTATTGCACTCATTTTATTCTTGTGCTCTCGTGAATATGAATGATATACGGCATCTAACATGACACGTCATTAAACAGATAGAAAACCATATTGCACACGACCGCCACCTCCAATGCTCCAGCTCCAATACACAGCTAGTTCCACACGTTCGAGAACAAGTCCTCGTTAGCGCCAAAACCGCCCGCGGGCTTGGCAGCAGCGGCAGCCGGCGTGCTCGACGCCCAGCCGCCAAACTCCTCGTCGGCAGCCACCTTGGGCGCCGTTGCAAAGCCTCCACCCGCGCCGGGCACAATGCTCTGCGACGCAAACGAGCCCGCGGTCAAGCTGCCGCCCGTCGTGCCGCTGCTGCCCCAGCCAAGGCCCGGGCTCGCTGCGGCCATCGCCGTCGACGTCGTCGTGGCCGGTGCGGCAGCCGACGACGGCGCACCCCATCCATCGTTGCCCCAGACGTCCGAGCCGCCCCAGTTGGCACTGACAGCGGCCAGGGGCGCACCCGCAGAGGACGCCGCCGGCGATGCTGCCTTTTGCTGCTGCGGCGCGGCGGCCGGCGACGACAGGTTGAACACGGAGCTCATGCCGGGCGGCGGGCTCGAAACGGCAGCTGCGGGCTTTGGTGCGGCTGCCGTGGCCGTCGGCGTGGGTGCCGGCGCTCCAAAATCAAACAGATCACCAAACGCGTTGGACGACGACGAGGCAGCCGGCTTGGCAGCGGCGGCAGCAGGCGGCGACGCCGAAGAAAAGGCATCAAAACCGCCGAGGCCGCCAAAGGCCGCCGACGCTGCAGGCTTGGCGTCAAAGAAGCTGCCGCCGCCCAGGCTGCCAAAGGCAGACGACGAGGCTGCCGGAGCCGCAGCTGCTGGCCGCGCGCTACTGCTGCTGCTGCCAAAGCCACCCAGACCGGCAAACGCATCGACCGGCTTGGCCGGCGCCGCAGCCGGTGCAGCCCCAAAGCTGAGGCTGCTAAACGCGTCGGTCAGGCCGGCGCCGCCGCTCTGCGACATGCTCGGCGAGTGCATTCCACCAAAGCCGCCCGTGTTGTGCTGCTGCTGCTGCTGCGGCGACTGCACGCGCGGTGCCGTTGCATAGAGAGAGAGAATGGACTGCTTAAGGTCGGGCCGCGACTGGGCAGCGCCTGTGCTGGCTCCGGCCGAGGCACCGCCCGTTGTGCTCGATGGCCGTGCCGGGGCCGCCGGTTGCGTGCCCAGAAAGTCGAGGCCCAGCAGCGAGTCCCTAGAGGCTGCCGGCGTGGCCCGAGGTGGCGCAGGCTCGGCCTTGGGCGGCACGCGCGACGCAGACGGGCTGATGGTGCTTGCGCGGGCGGGCGGCGTCGCCTCGCCGCCAATCAGGTCAATGCTGGCGGCGGCGGATGCGGAGGCTGCTGCTGCTGCTGCTGCTGCTGCTGCCTGCGGCCGCGACGGCCGGGCGTCGGATCCCTTGCGGATGGACTCCTTGCGGTCAATCGTCTGCTTCTCCTTGACAATGCTCAGGGGAATGTCGTCGTCGGCGTCGGCGTCCAGGGTCGAGGGGTCGGGAATCGGGCCGTCCATGGCCCAGCGCTTGAGCTCGTACTTTGTGCGAATAAAGTTTTCAATCTTGGACTCGGACGGCACGTGGCCCGGCGCCAGCTTGGCCTCCCAGTACTTGTTGGCGCGCGCATTGCCCCAGTTGAGCACGCTCTGCAGCTGCTCGTCGGTCCACGAGTCGAGATCGACCGACTTGACGCGGCTAATGTGCACGCCCATGCCGCGGTGGATGCCGGAGCACCGGATGCAGATGAAGACGCCGAGGTTCCACGAGGCCCATCGGGGGTCTGTCCTGTTAGCGGTTGTTCCACGGGAAAGGGATGGGATGCGGGGTGAGAGCTAAAAACAGTAGAGGGCCGGAGCTACATACGCTTGTTTCTTTTGCAGTCGGCGCAGATCTTGTTGGACTCGAGCTTGAGAAGGCTCTTGATGGTCTGCTGGTTTTTCGCGGCGCGCTCGGCGGCCGGGTTCGGAGCTCGTCTTGACATGGTGATGCGATGTATGCGATGTGGCTGTAAGGAAGACGACGACGACAAGGGGTGACGGGAGGAGGGGGTTGGGCGGCCGTCGATGCGAGGCCAATGGATGTATGAAACGAAGCAAGGTTCGGTCGGCAGAAGCTGGCAATGGGTGTGGTGATGCGGCTGCGAATCCTGCGGCCGGCGACTGCGGTGTGGTGATGGTTGGGCGGTGGATAGGAGGAGATGGCGAGGAGACGGAGTCGTACTTCGTACTGGACTGGTAGTTGGGATAAAATATGGGGCCGGTTATTGATATGTGTACAGTGGACAAGGGTTGGGTGTTGACACTGTGTCCCAATGCAGTAATTAAGGTGTCGAGTCGCATATGCAGCACATCGCGAGCTTTTTTCAAGTCGCGTAACTGAGAGGTGGATTGCGCCACTCTGGCTGTATCTAGTTGCTTTTAAGTTTTACTTGTTTGTTCTTTGTTGTTGATTTTTAAAGAAAATCAGAGGATAATATTTGCAGCCTGATGGCAACAGTGAAGTAAAAGAATGGAGGAAAAATCAGACCAAAGTGTTGGTTACACTTGCCGTTCTGAGACTTAACTTGCAAAGGTACACAACTGTCACTCTCCAAGCTGTCAGAGCAGAACTGCATCATGTGACACGGGCAGCTGTCTTGTTAGCTGTCTTGCATGGTGGCCAATTGATATCATGCATGATTCAGCATACGAGTACATCAACTACTACTGTTCATTTCTCAGTCATGCGTAATATACTCGTAGTTGAAAAGTCAACTGTCATACAAGCAGAGATCGGCAATTCTCAGCCCGACAGAGCCTTGCCAGCGTCAGGACGGAGGCCGGCACCGTGTTAGGCCGACCTTGAACGGATCCGTCAGTCACCACTACACGGCTTCCGCGGTGCCAAACAGCCAAGCAGGGTCGAACCAGCCGGCGGCTTTAGCCGCACGGGTGTGCATGGGCGTTTCTGTTCCTTATGAAATATCATTGTCACTGTGGCTTGCCATTACGCCTTGCACCTTTAGCACCATGAGAGAAGTCATCCGGCTCACCGTCTGCAATGCTGCCGGAACCATCGTGGCATACTTCGCGTTTGTCTGCATCCTGGCCATCCCCGCCGTCCAGAGCCAGGCCATCTGCCTCAACAAGGCCACGCTGACGTAGTTCCAGGACGTCAACTATTCCGAACAGTGAGCAACAAGTTTTTGACTTGTGACGTTGTATTGGAAGCTATTTCTTGAAGGCAGTTGCATTGTAGTGTATTTTAGTGCTTGTTAGCGTGCTTGTAGCTGACAGCAACGCTAATAACTGCCCACTGTCGCCACTGCAGCAGTGAGATCATCGCCCCGCGCATCTGCTGTGTAATCAAAATTCATCCTCATCCGGCACGGATTACTCAACACAAACATTTCCTTGTCGGATCGCCACGGCGTGTATATAACTACTCATGCGCTGCCCACGTCTTGTGACTCTGCTCTCTGTCCGCCCACTACCCCTCTTGCCGCTCCGTTCTGTCTCTCTCGCTCCCAGAAACCTTGCTTCAAGACCCTTTTCGTCATCTTCACGCCGACCCAAGTCGTCTTCCTCGTCCACCCCCCCTCCCGCCGACATGTCGCGTCCGGACCAGCGCTCCGACGCCGAGTGGAAGGCCGTCCTGAGTCCAGGTAAGCCGAGTCTTCAGTCCGTCTAGGAACTCGTCTGACCTCCCCCCCCCCCAGAACAATTCCGCATCCTGCGCCAAAAAGGAACAGAGTCCCCCTCGTCCGGCGCCTACGACAAGCACTTTGCCGAAACGGGCCTCTACCGCTGCGCCGGCTGCGACGCGCCGCTGTACAAGGCGACGCACAAGTTCAAGTCGGGCTGCGGCTGGCCGGCGTACTTTGACAGCGTGCCGGGCGCCGTCAAGCGCAACGAGGACAACTCGCTGGGCATGCAGCGCACCGAGATTGTGTGTGCCAACTGCGGCGGCCACCTGGGCCACGTCTTCAAGGGCGAGGGCTACGCGACGCCGACGGACGAGCGGCACTGCGTCAACAGCATCAGTTTGAAGTTTTCAGAGGAGAAGTAGGATATAGTGTAGACAATAGTGTAGACAGAACTATGACAAAATCAAATGGTATCTTTTTGCTATCCAGCTGTGATCAAAATATCAAAACAGGAACCACCACCACTACTACTCAACAACTACTACTCCACCACTCCTGCGGCCACCGTCTTGCCGCCGGCTCGCAGAATCACCCGCTGCCCCGTCTCCAGCGGCAGCTTCTTGCCCAGCTTGACGCGGATCCGGGCCACGCGGCCCCGACGCACGACAATCGGATTCTTGTCCACGACCTCGCCCGTGTACTTGTCGAGCTCTTGCACGAGCTCCGCAATCACGCCCGCCTCGTTGAGCCGCCCGCGGTGCACCTCGATGGGCATCGGCACCAGCGCCTCAAACGCCAGCGCCTTCATCGTGAAAAAGTCGAGCGACCCGCCCGGCTTGGCCACGTCGCTCAGCACGACGCCCGGGTAGATGTGCAGCGCGTTGACGTTGACCAGGTGCAGCACGACGTTTTGCCCGGCCACGGCCCAGTCGGCCGGCTGCCCGTCGCACAGCAGGCTCTTGATGTGCGCCTTGACGTTGCCCGGCACCACCATGAGCGCGTCGCCCACCTGCAGCGACCCGGCCTCGATCCGGCCCGCCGCGCTGATGACACTGCCCGCCGACCGGAACACCTCGGACACGGGAAGCCGCAGCGGCTTCTCCAGCGCCCGCGGCAGCGGCTCCGACCGCTCCAGCTCGTCCAGCACCGTGCCGCCCGTGTACCAGGCCGCAGCCTCGTCCGTCGACCGCCGCACCAGGTTGTCGCCGTTCAGGCCCGACACCGGCACAAAGCTGACATTGGCCAGCTTGAACTGCGCCTCGGCCAGGAACCGCCGCACCTCGCGCACAATCTCGTCAAAGCGCGTGCGCGACCACCCGACCGCGTCCAGCTTGTTGACCGCCACCACCAACCGCAACACGCCCATGCTGCGCAGCAGGACGGCATGCTCGCGCGTCTGACCCTTGAGCCCAGACTCGAAAGCCCCCGTGCGCGCATCCACCACCAGCACCGCAAAGTCGGCCTGGCTCGCACCCGCAATCATGCTGGGCACAAAGTCCTGGTGGCCCGGCGCGTCCAGGATCGTGAAATTCGTCTTCTCCGTCGAAAAGTGCCGCATCGCCGTGTCAATCGTCACGCCGTGCGCGCGTTCGTCGTCGCCCGAGTCTAGCACCCACGCCAGCGCAAACGACGCCTTGCCCATCGCCTGCGCCTCCTTGCGGTACTTGTCCACTGTGCGCTCGTCCACGACGCCGCGCTCCAGCAGCAGCCGCGCCATCATTGTGCTCTTGCCCGCGTCGACATGGCCCACCACCACAAAGTTGACGTTGCGCTTCTTGACCTTGGTATACTCGCGCAGCACGTTGAGGTTCTTGCTCTTGGCCAGGGGCGTCGAGTCGATCTTGAGCTCCTTGACGTCGTCGGCAAGGGAGTTTGCTGTTTTTGTTGTGCTGGCCGCGGCCGTCTTCTTTTTTGGTGTTGTTGCTGCTGAGGGTGTCTGCTTTGCTTTTGTGGCTGCGTATGTGTTAGTTACTGTTTTCACTTTTTCGCCTTCCGCCACCCCTTGGCCTGTGCCTGCAGCACCACATCGTCCGGGGAGGGCTCCAGGAACGCCGCATAGGCTGCAGCCGGCATGAGTGCATGCGCCGGAAGCTCCATGTTGCCTTTGCTCTCGGCCGTTGATCGCCTGCCCCGCTTGTGTCCGAGAAGCACCTGCGCAAGACTGGACGGCTGCGCCATCAGGTCCTCGACGGGGATACTGTCGCTAGCCTGCACTGGTGCGCCAGAGTCTGCACCCTCCATTGGAACATCTGCCTGTGTCGTGGTGACTGTCGTGGCAACAGGCGACGACTCTGGCGCAGCACTGCCCAACGACAGCCGTGCAGCCCTGGCCTGAAGCTGCGGCACGTCCACGTCGGGCTGTGTTGTCTTGCCCGAGCCACCAGCCGAGCCAGACTCGTCTTGTGCCTCTGCCGCTGCCGCTGCCTTCTCCTTGGCCCGCTTGGCCTCCTCCGCCTTTTGCTTGCGCTGTGCCGCCAGCATCTGCAGCTTGGTCATCTTGGGTGTCGCGCTCGACCCGCCCAAGAGCCCGCCGCGCGGCAGCACCGGCGGCACAAACACCGTCTGTCGCTCGGGCGGCACGCTGAGCCACGGCATGTCGGCAAAGGAGGCGGCAAGCAGGGCACGGCTGGCGCGACGTGGTGGTGGCTGGTGACGTGGTGACTGTGCTGTGCTTCCTTTTCGGCCGTCAACCGCTGGCTCCCGGGGCGATGGTATTGCAGACACTAGAGATAAAAAGAAGAAAAAAGAAAAAAAATATATAAACTCACCTTTTGCTGGCTCGCGAGCCGATATAAACTTCTTGGTCAGGTAGAGCACAGTCTTCTCCACGTCGTAGTAGTAGTGCCACAGCGACTCCTGGATCTGGGCCTCGCTGACCATGCGTGCGCTGTCGCCGAGCACGTTGCGCACCTCGTCCGTGGCCACGCGCATCTGCTCGCGGTCCTCGGGGCTCATCTCGTCCTCCTCGCCTTCGTACTCGTCGAGATCATTCTCGTAGTCGTAATTGCGGTATGCCTGGTGTCGAGACATGGCAGCTGTGTTGTGGGGTTGTGGTTGTGAGGCTCTGGCTGTGAGTGTATTTGTGAGGTTGTGTGGTCGAGGTTGTAGGTTGTGTTGGTTGTAGTGATTGATAAGAATGGTAGTGCTTTTTGGTATTGACTGATTAAAACCAAGAAAAAAAGAAAGTAAAGATGAGTTTGATGTTGGAGTTAAGAGTTAAGAGTTAAGAGGGGCTGCAGAGTAATAGGCTGTGTGGGGTTGGGCTTATATGAAGAGACAAAAAGTCTACTAACGTCTACGGAGTAGTAGAGTAGGATGGCTAGTCCGTATTGGGAATATTGATCACGTGGCTATTAGTCAAAGACAGAATGGTCTTATCGATAAAGCGATAAGATAAACTCACTTTTTTTCTGCCGTCCTATCGCCAGCTTTTCCAATGTTTGTCTCGGCGTCTTTTCACACTGCACTCCATCTACGAGCAATTGCTATCTGACCTCACCATTCTTCATCCGAAACCACCGACACGCCCTCACTCATCGACTGCCAACACATCGACACCACCTCGAAATGAAACTCTCCAACGTCGGCACCGCGGCCGTCTACACGGTCTCGGGGCCTTCGTCGCGATCGCTGCCGGACTGGCTGGCGCGCAAGAAGAAGCAGAGCCTCAAGCACGATCCCGAGTTTGCCAACCGGCTGGAGCTGCTGCAGGACTTTGAGTTTTCAGGTGCCAGCAGCTGCGTGCGCGTTTCTGAAGATGGCGACTGGCTGATGTCGACTGGTACATTTCCGGTGAGTCTCGTCTTTGGTTTCTTTCTTTCTTTCTTTCTTTTTTTCTTTTTTTCTTTTTTTCTTTTTGTCTTCTTTGAGTCTTTCTTTTCTGTCCTCTTGCTAACATATCAGCCACAAATGCACGTTCACAACCTCTACCAAATGTCGCTCTCCTACTCTCGACACACATCCTCCCTCAACAACAAGTTTGTTCTCTGCTCGCCAGATTACTCCAAGTCGAGTACGTTCCCTTAATATCTATAAGAGTGTTCTATCTAACCCCCCAGTCCATCTCCAAGAAGACCGCAGAGTCGAGTTCCACACGCCCAACGGCTGCCATTACCAAGTCCGGCTGCCGCGGTTTGGCCGCGATATCGTCTACGACCGGCGATCCACCGAAGTTTTGGTTCCGGCAGCCGGCCTGGACGCAGACGGTCTCGGCGAGGTGTTTCGGTTGAATTTGGTAAGCAGCCTCTAAAGTATACTGTCTGTCGAGTCAGAACTGAGAACTGACCTCCAGGAACTCGGACGCTTCCAAAAATCTTTCCAAATCGAGCTCGGCACCGACGACGGCATCGAGCGCGGCCTGCAGGGCAGCATCGGCGTCGGCTGCGTCAACACGGCGGCTATCGCGGAGCAGTCGCATGGGCTCAACGCGTTTGGCACGTCGCTGGGCACCGTCGAGTTCTGGGACACGCGGTCGCGTGCGCGCGTGGCAACGCTGCAGGCGCACGACGGCGAGATCACGGCGCTCGACTTTGCGCGGTCGGGCTTGTCGCTGGCCACGGGCTCGAGCTCGGGCATTGTGCAGATCTACGACCTGCGGCGACCGTCGCCGCTGCTGACCAAGGACCTGGGCTTCGGGTCGCCCGTGCAGAACCTGATCCACATGACGACGGCGTCGGACGAGAAGATGCTGCTGGCGTCGGACAAGCGCGCCATCAAGATCTTTGACGAGGCGACGGGCGACCCCTGGGCGACGATCGAGCCCGAGGTCGACATTAATTTCGTGGCCCACTGCCCCAACACGGGCATGCTGCTGAGTGCCAACGAGGGCCGCCAGCAGCACGCGTGGTTTATCCCGATGCTGGGCCCGGCGCCCAAGTGGTGCAGCTTCCTGGAGCGGCTTGTCGACGAGATGGCCGAGGAGGTGTCGACGACGACGTACGACAACTACAAGTTCCTGACACTGCCGGAGCTGCGGTCGCTGAGCCTGGCCCACCTCATTGGCAAGACCAACCTGCTGCGGCCGTACATGCACGGCTACTTTGTGGCCAGCAAGCTGTACGACCAGGCACGCCTGATTGCCAACCCGCACGTCTACGAGGAGGAGCGCATGAAGCGCGTCAAGGACAAGATCGAAAAGGAGCGGGCCAGCCGCATCCGCGAGACCAAAAAGGTCAAGGTCAACCAGAAGACGGCCGACCTGCTGCTCAAGAAACAGGAGCGCCGCGACAAGGTCGACGTCACGGCCGGTGCGCTGGGCGACGAGCGGTTCCAGTCCTTTTTCGAGGACGAGGCCTTTGCCGTGGACGAGACGACGGCCGAGTTCCGCGCCCTCAACCCGAGCACGCGTGTGGATGCTGCGGCCATGTCTAAAAATGGTGGCAAGGCTGACGCGCTGCCGGCTCGCACGCACACGGCTGCCGCCGCTGCCGACAGCAGCGACGACGACGAGGACGCGCCCATCCGCTACCCGGCCCGCACCGAGGAGGGCGGCAGCGGCAGCGGCAGCGGCGACGTCGTCATGCACATGTCGTCGTCGGGCCAGAAATGGGGCAGCCGGGGCACCATTGGCGCTCGCGTGCAAAAGAACGCCGCTAACCCCAACAAGCGCAACAGCAGCATGGCGGGTGGTCGCGGCAGCATGGTGGTGGGCGAGAAGCAGGTGACGTTTGTGCCCGAGTCGACCAAGAAGAAGGAGGCGGCGGCGGCGGCGGCAGCGGAGGCGGCACATGAGGCACCCAAGCGCGACAACCGGACGCGGAGAAGTGCCAGCGGCAACACGTTTAGAAATCTCAAGAAGTAGCCGGCAAAGCCAGAGACTCGCCTTAATTTAAAACGACTATTTACATACCGGAACGCCAAAGTCAAAGTCAAAGCCAAAATCGTCAAAACCCTCCTGGTATCATTCATGCCAACACTGCCTCCTCGATCGTCTAGCTCATGCCAACACGTCACTTTCGAAACGTCGACAGCTTAATCTTGATGCTCTTCTTGCCCGGCTCGTCCAGGCCCTTTTCCAGATCAAAGTCCTTGGGCAGCCGCGGCGTCGGCGGCACGTCGTCCAGACGCACGCGGCCGCGCGCCATGGGCGGGCCGTCCTTAACGTGCTTGGGAAACTCGGACCGCCGGGGCGTCAGGGCGGCCACGACTTTCCGGGCCGACCGGCGGATGCTCTCGCGGATCTTCCACTCGCGCTTCTTGGCGAGGTAGAAGAGGACAGCCGATGTGGCTGTTTGTCAGCATGAGGAGAGGCTACAAGGATTAAGACAACAACTTACTGCCAAGAAGGGCCACGACGACGACGACGACGATAATGGCGACGAGACCTCCGCGCGAGATGCCCAGGTCGCTCGACGACGACGAACCGGACGCGCCGCCGTCGTTGTCAATGGCCGAGCCACCGCCGCTGGTGTCGCTGCTGTAGCCTTCTGACGCCAGCGGGAAGGGGGATGATGTAGTGTCGGCCATTGTGTTGGCTTGCTGGATACTGGATTTGTTGCTTTTGATTTGATTTTGTTGTTGAGATTCAAACTTGGTGTCTGGGAGCGTCTAGAAAAGTCGAAGAGGCGGGAATTAGGAGAGGTGCTCGTCCAGCGGCACAGGTATCAAATGGTCGAGTGAGGGAGACGACAAAGTCAAAAGAAGAAAGCAGACGACAGAAGACGAGGGACAGCCGTGTTGTATATAGACCCAGAGCAGCGGTTGCGGATGGCGTTCAGGATAGTTTTTCTCATTATCAGTTGCATGTATTTTGTTTCTTTTCTTTTTCCTTTTTATCAATTCTTCTTCTCTGCCCTTGCATAATCTACGGTCCTCGACAAGCACCTGCAGACCGTTGACCTTCAGACGGTCACCTACCCTTGGCATGTGTGATGTGCACCGTCGAGGTGACCGGTCCTCTTCACATCACCCTGGCTCGTCCCCAGCACGCCCTGCTTCCAATTGGGTGGGCGATCGGGGACGTCTCCGTCTCGGCACTCAGATGCAGGGGTAGGTCCCGGGGCACTTGCCCCCATTGGCCCAGGCCGTGTAAGACCAAGCGCCGCTGCAGATCGACTCGCTGTGCGCCAGCCAATCATAGTACACCCTTGCGTGCTGAGCACCGCTTCGGCGGCTAAGGTGATTTCTCTCGTCTGCGACTTGCTTGTCACAGTGATTTGTCTACTTGCAAAGAAACATGTCGGTACTTCATTCTGTCGAGTTTACTGCATTGGTTGTCGTCGGCCAGTGTCGTCCATCTATTAATACCTTAAACGGATGTGTTGTCTGAAACGACCGTCTGCAGGCCACGCTCTAATCAGTGCTATTCCTAGACTTGAGCGTTGCCATGATGCCCTTTTATTTTCTCTACAGATAACTGTACATCATCGGTGGAAATCACCACTTCAAGCGGTGAGGGGCATCTCGCGATGCTTCTAAACAAAAACAGAGCGATGATGCCTTACATTTTGAGGCTGCATCACGTGCTGCAAACCCTCCTTCTTCTTTTGCTATCGAGGCGTTGTTCTTACCTGCCAGCTTAGACCATCAACTAAAAGAGAAAGCAGTACGGCACACGTAAACAAATGCTCATCGTACCTTCCGAATCATCTTCACATAGCCCTGGACGATAACTGCGTCGTAATAGTCATAGAATCTTCCCCAGACACCATGGACAACATCACACGGCACCATGGACGACTTTTGCATTCCCGGTACGCCTCTCGCGGACCCCTTTGATCCGTATGAAGGAGCTGCCACTGTCGATATCACCAATCTCGGACGGTCCACGGCGTCGGCCTCGCGTCGTGCCATGCGACCCAGAGAGCTCGATGTCGACACAGTGAGCACGTCTCACGGTTTGCAGCTCAACGCCAGTCTGCCAGGAGACCACATGGCCAACAGACGTCCACTTGCAGTATCTACGAATACACCCACACGGGCCTCTCCCAAGGACTCGTCGCGCGTGACCTATTTCTCTGCGCTCACGCAGCGGTGCAGCCACCAGGGACAAAACACCCCCATTCGCCCGGCATCGGCAAAGGCTCCCATCTTTAGCCATCCACAGAGCCAGCCGTCCCAGCCAGCCCAGCTCAACACATCGCAACCCGGCACCGGCGACGCAGGGTACAGAGGAATCCAGGATGCGATTGCAACCAAGTTCCAGGACCTGGAAAGTCAGATCAAGACGCAAGAGCATGAGATTACTGAGCTCCGGTTCGCCTTGACAGACGCCCATGTTGCCACGGACACACTCGAGACGGAAAAGAGGAAGCTCAAGAAAAAGAACGAGGACCTCGAGCGCAAGCTCAAGGAGAGCAGTGACAAGATTATTAAAGTTCAGGAGAGCGCGCAGAGAGATCATGATGATTTGGAAAAGGCCTTGAACGACGCAGTCGAAACGCAACACCGGCTTCAGAACGATGCTCTTCAAAACCTCGACAAGGCCAAGCACAGTGAAAAAGCTTTTGCAGACGCCCAGGATACCATCAAAGGGCTGCAAGGCCAGATTGGCAAAGCGCTCAAGGAGCAGCGCGACCTCATGCACGCAGCAGCCGGCAAGCATCGCCGGGACATGGAAGATGGTACGTGACAAATGTGTTTCTACCATCATGCACGCCTTCTGACATTGTAGTCAACAAGAAGATTGGCGAATTGTCCTCGCAGCTGCAACGTCGCGAGGCCGAGCTCCAATCGGCAAGAGAGGCCGGCACGCAGCTGGCAAAAAAGATTGAAGATATCCCGGAGCGCAACTTCCAAGCGCTGAGCACCTGTGTCGCCAAAATCCTCGAGAGACTCGACGACCACAAGTCCGAGATCCTCACCAGCGAGAAAACCAACAGACACCAATTTCAGGACCAGTAGGCTTGCTACACACTTCTGGCATCTCCTAGCACACTTTGGCTAACTCTACAGACACAAGACCATGGTGCAGTATCTCGAGGGGCTGCTGGCATCCTCCCAGACACATCTCGAGATGCTGGGCACCTACCGAGACGAGAGCAAACAAGCGGTAGAGCAGTGAGTGTGGTCTTCAGTTCTGTACAACTGAAAAATACTGACCCTCGCGCAGAGTTCTCGGCACCATCCGTACGTCTGACAGCGAGAGAAAAGGCGCCGAGGCGAGCTGCCGCGACCAACTCGAAAGCATGGCAAGCAACCTACAGGCCCGCTTGGAGGACCAACAGGCCTGTCTCATCGACGCCTTGGACAAAAAGTGCCGCGAGAGTGACCTACTGGCCAGCGTGTGTGACAAGCAGGCGACGACGAGCCGAGACGTCGCCAAAAAACTTGACGAGCAGCTCAGCATGAGCCGTGAGCAGACCCTCCAGCTTGAAAACGCCCTTTGCTCGCTGCAGAGACTGCAAGAGGCGCCCAAAGAGGATGCCCGAATGGTAGCCAAAATCCAGTTCTTGCAGCAGCAAAACGCACACCTTGCGTCGGAAATCAAAGACAGGGACGCACAAGTGGCCACGCTGGAGGCAGCCTACAAAGAGCGAACCGCCTCGAGCTTGGAGGGGGCCGCCAAGTTTGCCAGTGACATTCAGCAGCTCAGCGACTCGTTTCGCCAGCGAGAGGAAGAGTACCGTCGCGCACTGGACCACGCCGCAGATCTCGCCAGCAAGGAGGCCAAGCGAAGCCTGGACGAGGCCCGAGAGGTCGCCCAGCACGAGCTGCAGCAAGAGCGTACCAAACGACAGGCGCTGGAAAAGGACGTCCGCCAGGCCAGAGAAGATCTCTCGGTGCTGGAAGAGAGCAACAAACGGTACCAACACGCCCAGGACGCGCTGCAACGGGAGCTGACCGCGACCAAGCTCGGCTGCCAGGCCGTCACCGAGCACCTCGAGGAGAGAACGAGGACCCTTGAAGACCAGGTCGGCCGTGACGCTGCCGCGTTGACTCGGCTTAAGGCCGCCCTCGCCGACAAGGAGATCGACTATGCCAATCTCCGCAGCAGCATAGAGGCCTACGAGGGCAAGGTTCACGTCCTGGTCGAGCACCTGCGCGGCTGGGCCCAAGACTACACCCACATTGGCGTCATCCGCGCACGCCTGGAGATGCTGGAGCAGATTGACCGGTCATGTGCGGTGACGGCCCGGATTCGCGAGGCTGAGCAGATTAATAGCGTGCTGGCCCTGCTGCGGCAGTACAATGCGCGGCAGTACGACCATACTGGACCGGACCACGACGTCGTCGCGCCTCTCAAGACCCCGGCCAACGCTCCCCGGAAGCATAGCTCGAGCATCCAGCCACCGCCGGTGCACAACGACCGAACAGTCGTGCTGACACTCGGTCCCGATGGCGGTCGAGGCCCGATGAGCCCCGACGTTGGCTCGAGCCCTGTTCCTCGACGACCTCGACGGGGGACAAGGCCAGCAGCCAGCCGCGACTCCGGCAGTCCACTCCATGCTAGACCAAACCGCAGGCAGCCGTCTACCTTGGCCGGGCGGCGAGGCGATGCGAACGCGCCGGACGATGCGAAACCGCAGAAGAGGAGACACACAGAGACAGAGTACTCTGCATACTTTGACAGACACGAGAGCGACGGCGGTGCAGACGACATATCGACGTCGCCACCGTCATTTATCAAGATGGAGGGTCTTTAGCTGTGTATTTCTTTGTGCTGGCCAATGCCAAGCGAGGTGTTATCCCAATCCGCAAACGCCCATGAGAAAAGATGATGCATGGTTTTGTACAGGTGCTTTTTAAATCAAATCGTGCCGTCTATTTGCCTTTGCGTTTCTGCTCAAGGAAGAGCACCTTTCGGCGAACTGGAGGGGTCAGCTGACAGGGTCAATGTGCAGCAGGCAGGGCCGGAGAGCGTGTGGTGTGCCGTAGACTTACCAACCGGGTCGTACTTGAGCATGCTGAGCGGTGTCGAGGCGCGTGGCCGGGTAAAGGTGTAGAAGAAGCCGGTCATGGCCATGGACAGGAGGCGGACCGAGATGACCCGGGTCTTTGCTGTGGCAGGGTTAGCGGGGGCGTGGTATGTTTTGCGGGTGTTTCGGATGGCATACCTTTCTTGGCCATGGTTGCGGGTGCGCTGCGGGAGAGGGGTGGTGCCGGGTGTGGACGTTGGGTGCGGCCGTCTCTGTCCGGGGCGATGTGAAGCATTCGCGAAAAGCTTTTGCCGACCGGCCGGGGAGTGGGTCTTGGATGGCGACGGGTAGGCCAATCATGTGCAAGCGTCAAAGTTGTACTTTTGTACCTTGTAGCTCTTATCTTATCGACTCTGGACGGAGCACGACACGAGGGGTTATGTCGTCGTCCATCCTTTCTGCACAACGCTCCTGCCTGCATTGACTCATGCATGACCCGGCGTATTCGTAAACGCACCGTTTCTCACGGTTGCCTCGAAAAAGAGCCTCTTATCGCCATCCTCTGGTTGCCTGGTATTCTACGCGTAGGACTTGTACGGGCTTCTACTCCTACTGTTCGGCTAGCTGGAACCATTTTGTGCTAAAAAAGTTCCCGTCACCGCCAAAGACCCTTTTTTTTTTCTTTTCATCTCTTGCTTTTTTTTTCTTATCGTAGCCGTTGTACAGGGCGGTCAATGCTCCTATTTCGGGGTTCTCTCTCCTCTAATATAAGACACGCTCCGACCTCTTCGACCAACGCGTCATAAAAAGATCATCGTCCGCCCCGACACTGCAACGACGTGTGCTGCCTTGTGTCTGTGTCTGTGTCTGCCGTTTGCTCGACAGTTTGCTTACCGTTTGCTCGACCGTTTCGCAACGCACCTTCCTCCCCCACCCGCAACAATGCTCGCCACCGTGCGCACGACGCCTGGCGCGCTGGCAACAGCAGCAGCAGCAGCAGCAACTTCATCTCGTGCTGCGCACCTTCCCCCACGACTCCCCAAGGTCGACCCACTTCTGGCCTGCTTCTCGTCGGGTGAGTTGATGTCTCTTTTTGAAGAAAAAAACCCTGCCTGCGCACCTGCCCCCGTCATGGCCAATGGGCGCCCGCCCAGCTCA
Source organism: Ophiostoma montium (assembly GCA_029299015.1). Taxonomy (NCBI): domain Eukaryota; kingdom Fungi; phylum Ascomycota; class Sordariomycetes; order Ophiostomatales; family Ophiostomataceae; genus Ophiostoma; species Ophiostoma montium. The sequence goes on from JANSMC010000178.1 coordinate 26,189, forward strand.
TGCCCGAATCATGCCACCTTTTCCCAATATGCCCATATGCCCTCATCACGCGCATACGATACCCCGTACTTTCCGTACTCGTTCCCCCAGATGGTCGTTTTCCCCCATTGCTTGTTCCCCGTGTTTTGCAGCCAGAAAAAAGTCCCTGCAGATTCTCTGCCGGTATCGGGGGTGCCGTGTCGATAGCTTATCGCCGTTTCAAGTGAAAGGCACACAGGCACAACAGGCAGAGGAACAGGCAGAGGAACAAGCGGCTTCCCCACGCAAAAGCTGCACATTACGTTTCTTGCGAGAGAATAAAAAAACCCGAGTGTAAGCAGTCGGACGATTGGGGGGATCCCTTGACCCGGCAGAAATAGGCGGCAGTGCAGCTCCTGCCGTGGATGTGAGGCGCTCCTGCCTGGCAAGTCAAGTCTAATTGCCTCACGGCAGTTGTGCCTTCTTGTTGAAGATATAAACCAGCTTGTTGCCCTGCTCCTTCTTTCCATTCACACCCTTTGCAGTTGCTTTACCTCCATTACGCCTTGACTAGCGGTATTAGTCGCCTGCCTTTATCGGCAATCCCACAACCGATCGCCCTCGTCATACATCCCTAGCGGCGTTCTCTCCCGAAAGCCAACCCCACTAACCGCCGTGCCTTGTTCCATGTAGCCAGGTCACCCGCATTTACTTCTGCATCTGCATCTTCTTCACTCTGCACCACTTCCCGCAGACTCTTCTCGTCCTCCGCCACCGTCACCATGTCGTCCACGTCGCCGCGGGCGCTGACCATTGACAACATCAACCCGCACGTCAAGGCGGCCAAGTATGCCGTGCGCGGCGAGCTGGCCGTGCGGTCCGAGGAGTACCGGGCGCAGCTGGCCAAGGATGGTAGCAAGGACGGTGACAGCCTGCCGTTCAAGCACGTCATCTCGGCCAACATTGGCAACCCGCAGCAGCTGGACCAGCAGCCCATTACGTTTTTCCGGCAGGTGCTGAGTCTGGTGGAGAACCCGCAGCTGCTGCAGCACGAGGACGTGCTGGTCAAGAGCCTGGGCTACGAGACGGACGTGATTGCGCGGGCCAAGTGGCTGCTCGAGAGCGTGGGCTCGGTGGGCGCGTACAGCGCGAGCAACGGCGCGCCGGCGATCCGGCAGAGCATCGCCGAATTCTTGGAGCGGCGCGACGGGTACCCGGCCAACGAGGCCGACATTTACCTGTCGGCGGGTGCGTCGTCGGGCGTCAACACGCTGCTGCACGTGCTGTGCGCGGGCCCGTCGACGGGCGTGCTGGTGCCGATCCCGCAGTACCCGCTGTACACGGCGTCGCTGTCGCTGCTGAACGCGCAGTGCGTGCCGTACTACCTGGACGAGGCGCGCAACTGGGCGACGGACCTGGCGACGATCCACGAGTCGCTGGCGACGGCGCGTGCCAACAACACGGACGTGCGCGCCATTGTGGTCATCAACCCGGGCAACCCGACGGGCTCGTCGCTGTCCGAGAAAGACATTGAGGGCGTGATCGACCTCGCCCAAAAGGAAAAGCTCGTCATCATCGCCGACGAGGTGTACCAGACGAATGTGTTTGTGGGCAAGTTCTACTCGTTCAAGTCGGTGCTGCGGCGCATGCAGGCCCAAACCCCGGGCAAGTACGACACGGTGGAGCTGGCGTCGCTGCACTCGGTGTCCAAGGGCATGGTGGGCGAGTGCGGGCACCGCGGCGGGTACTTTGAGCTCGTGGGCTTTGACGCCGCCGTGCAGGCCGAGATCTACAAGTTTGTCAGCATCATGCTGTGCGCGCCCGTCGTGGGCCAGTGCCTGGTGGAGCTCATGGTGAACCCGCCGCGGCCGGGCGACCCGAGTTATGCGCGTTACGACAAGGAGTACAACGGCATCTTCCGGGGCCTGCAAGAGCGCGCCGTCGCCCTGCACAAGGCCTTTGACCAGATGGAGGGCGTGCAGTGCGGCGAGCCCCAGGGCAGCATGTACCTGTTCCCGACGATTACGCTGCCGCCCAAGGCGATTGCGGCGGCCGCCGCCGAGGGCCGCGATGCCGACGAATTCTACTGCCTCAAGATGCTCGAGGCCACGGGCGTGTGCGTCGTGGCCGGCAGCGGCTTTGGCCAGAAGCCCAACACGCTGCACTTCCGGACGACGTTTTTGGCGCCGGGCACCGACTGGGTCGACAACATTGTGACCTTTCACCGGGAGTTTATGGAGACGTACAGATAGGGTGGCGGGTGGACATTTGGTTGATTGGCATTACGTTGCATTCCACGATTGATGATATAGTTTGAACAAGTCCCTGACTGCAGCTGCTTTTAAAGTGATGATGACGTTTTGTTTTGAATAGTAACCACTGTAAACACGTGACGTAAACTACACTAAAAAGACCAATGACAGCTACGCCCGCTCGCTGCCCCGCAGCCGCACGGCCTGGCCGTACTTTTGCAGCTTGGTAATCAGCTGGTCGCCCTGCCGCACAACGTCCTGGTACTGCTTGTTCTTGTCGTCGGGCCGGTTGGTCTCGATGACGCCCTTGCCCGACACGCGGTCAATGGTGCAGGGGATGCGGCCGGCGGCGATAAACTTGGCGAGGTCGCGGTCCAAGAAATCGACGGTGACGCCAAAGTCGTGCGCCATGCTGTCGAGCCCGACGACGCGGTACGACTGCAGCAGCTGCTGGTAGGCGCGCAGGCGCATCTCGCGGATGAACCAGCTCTTGTGCTCGTGCAGGTAGCGGTCCAGGTTGAGGAACTGCTCCTCGACCTGCGCGAGGGCCTGGAAAAAGAGCTTGTAGCGGCCATTGTACAGGCTGGCGACGAGCTGCGCGAGCGGCGAGAAGTCCACGGCGGCCTCGGCGGCCACGCTGTCGGCAGCCGTGCCCGTGCCCAGCGCCGTCAGGTTGACCACGGCCGAGGGGCCGGCCGTCGTCGTGGCTGCACTGCTGCTGCTGGCCGTCGTCGTCTTCGTCTTCGCAACCTCGTCGGCGGCCCCCGGCCCGGCCGAGATGACGCCCGACAGCGCCAGCAGCTTGTCCTCGCCGTCGCCCAGGATGGCCTTGATCTCGGGCGCGTCCACGACCTTGGCCTTGAAGTCGACGCGCTTGAGGCTGACCGACCCGGCCAGCACGGCGTACACCACCAGCTGGCTGTATGTGCACAGCTCGTAGCTCGTAAACGTCGACAGGCTGTCGAGCAGCAGCGGGGCCGCCGCGCTGTACGACCGCACCGTCAACAAATACAAACCCTCGTAGGCCTTGAGGCGGTTGCGGCGGTCCCAGTCGCCGCCGGCCTCGACGAGCGTCGACGCGCGCTCCACGAGCTTCTGCACCAAGAACTTGTCGCCGAAAAACAGGCCCACGCGCACCATGGCCAGCACGACGTCAATCTTGTTGCCCAGCACGCCCGTGCCCTCGAGAATCGCCTCGTAGGCCGCCAGCGCCTTGTCCTTGTCGCCGACGCGCGCATAAAACTCGGCCCGCTTGCCGCACACCGCCTGGATCTCCGTCTCGCCCGCCTGCTCGACGGCCTCGTCCTCTTCCGTCTGCAGGGCCGCCAGCTCCGCCTCGTTGGCCGTCGCCAGCGTCGCGTACAGCGTCTCGTCCCACGGCAGCGCCGCCGTCGCCGTCGGGTTCTTGTTGGCAATCATGCCGACGGCGCTCGACTTGCGGCTCAGCGGCTTGCCCTGCGGCGGTGGAGGCGCGGCGGAGGAGGCAGGGTTGGCGGCAGACGCAGCCAATGCTGCTGCTGTCGTTGTTTTGCTGCTGCTGCTGCCGCTGGTGGCCTCGCCCCCCACGGCATGCAGCACGCCGTCGACGGGATGTGCGAGGTAGCGGTACAGCGGCGCCATCTTGTGCTCGGCAATGGCCTCCTGGACCGTCTTGGCCGCGGCCTGCTGCGTGGCCCGGCTGGCATACGGGTTGGTCAGCGTAAAGACCTGCTGTGCCAGTGGCAGCAGCGGCCACTTTGTGTACTGCGGATCGGAGCCCATGATGGGGGCTGGGGGGGGGTATGGCGGAGGTGTGGCGGAGGTGTGACGGTGTGATTTGACGCAGGCAGGAGTTGAATCAACTCGGAAAAGACAGCGGGCGAGCTTGTTGGTTAATCGTGGTAGGATGCCGTTCGTAGTGTTGACTGAAGCTCAAGCTGTGTGGTGAGAGTGGCAACAGGCAGAGCACGCGTACGTGGGACAGCTGCGGCGCTAGTTATGTAAGCATGTACGATTGGAGCTAGTCCATTTTCGTCTGATTCGGCTTTGGAGCTCCTTACTGAGTACAATCGAGCATCGGCTCTTGCGACACCAAAAACAGTCTACAATTCCATTCGGATCGATTTACAGAGTCTTTTTTCAATTCAGTATTTTGAGGCAACTTGACGATATTTTCCTCGCTGCATAACTCAACGCCATACCTCCCATGGCAGACCACGACAGCAGGCACGCGCGACGCTCGCAGTCGCCGCGCCGGGACGACCGCCGGGACGACCGCCGTGATGACCGTCGAGACTACCGTCGCGACCGTCGGTACGACGACAGAGACGACCGTCGGTATGACAACGACAGACATGAAAACGACAGATACAGCAACGACAGAAACGACAGCCGCCAGCCCAAGCGCAGACGCGACGACGACGACCTGCCACAACCGTTTGACGCACGCAAGCTCGAGCCGGCCAAGAAGCACGGCGGCGAGACATCCACCACCGGCGGAAGCGACCTCCCGCGCAAGCCGAAGCGACCGGGGCAGCGCGCACGCATCACCGACGCCGAGCGCGAGGCCATCCGGCAGCGTGCCCTCGAGCGCGAGCGCCAAGCCCGCGAAGAGGAGGAGCGGCTGCAGCAGCAGCAGCGACAGCGTCCTGGCATGATCAACGACGTTGTGCGGTCACACTACAACGCGGTGCCGGAGCGCGGCCGCGAGTGGCGCATGACGGCCAGCACGATCAAGGGCCTGCGGTCCATGAACAACTGGGTCAAGAGCTGCATCATCCAAAAGTTTAGTCCCGACGAGGACTTTGACGAGCGCGCAGCCAGCGGTGGGGGCAGTGGAGGCAGAGACAATCACGAACTGCTGGTGCTGGACATTGGCTGCGGCAAGGGCGGCGACCTGGGCAAATGGAACCAGGCGCCGCAGAAGGTGGCCCTCTACGTGGGCCTGGACCCGGCCGACGTCAGCATCGACCAGGCCCGCGACCGGTACCGCGAGATGGCGCAGCGGGGCGGTGGCGGCGGCGGTGGCGGACGCGGTGGCCGGGGAGGACGCGGTGGCTACCACAGCCGGCCACCGCCGCGGCTGTTTGACGCTCGCTTCTTCGTCAAGGACTGCTTTGGCGAGAGCATTGGCGACATCAACATCATCCAGGACGTGGGCTTTGACGCCAACCCGCTGTCGCGCAAGGGGTTTGACGTCGTCAGCATGATGTTCTGCATGCACTATGCCTTTGAGTCGGAGGAAAAGGCGCGCATCATGCTCAAGAACGTGGCCATGGCGTTGAAAAAGGGCGGCCGGTTCCTGGGATGCATCCCAAACTCGGACGTGCTGGGCGAGCACGTCGAGCGGTTCCACATTCAGCAGAAGGAGACGGGGGAGGACAAAACGGCGGACAAAACGGGGGAGAAAACGGACGACAAAACGGACGACAAAACGGACGACAAAAAGGAAGAGAAAAAGGACGCTGACCCCCCCAAGACGGCCGAATGGGGCAACAGCATCTATCGCGTGCGCTTCCCCGGCGACACGCCCGAGGACGGCGTGTTCCGGCCGCCGTTTGGCTGGAAGTACAGCTTCTTTTTGAACGAGGCCGTCGAGGAGGTCCCCGAGTACGTCGTGCCGTGGCACGCCTTCCGCGCGCTGGCCGAGGACTACAACCTGGAGCTGCAGTACCACAAGACGTTTGGCGAGGTCTGGGAGACGGAAAAGGACGACCGCACGCTGGGCCCGCTGAGCGAGCGCATGGGCGTGCGCCACCGCAACACGGGGGAATTGCTAGTGAGCAAGGAGGAGATGGAGGCGGCGGGCTTTTACGTGGCGTTTTGCTTTTACAAGGTGTAGCGAGGGATATGAAGCATACGGAATAATAGACTGGCTGCTACTCGTGAACGGGACAGCAGCTGCTTAGTAATTTTTTTATTTTTATTTTCGACATCAACCCAACCTCACCTTGTGCCACATGCGGATGCACTCTTGCAGGTCCGCCGACAGCGTGCCGTCGTGTACCGTCGCCGTGCCCGTGATCAGCGCCATCAGCAGCGTCGCCTGGCAAAACGTCTCGGTCTGCTCGCGCAGCGCCTGCAGGTCGGCCTGTTTCATGCCGCCCAGGTCGGCCCACGTCTTCCACCGGTCCAGCATGCGGCAGAGCTGCGAGGAAAACTGGCTGTCGCGGACCATGCGGTGCAAGATGTGGCCGGCCGCCAGTCGGGTCTTTTCTGTCGTCACCTTGGTGTCCTCCTGTTGTGCCTTGTCGTGCTGCAGCCGGCCATTCGCCCGCAGCCACCGCAACGCGTGCTCGGCCACCAGCCGCGTGTCCCATTTGGGACTGCTCAGCGCCTCCCTCTCGCGCTGCTCGCGCCGCTCCTGCGCCCGCTGCGACTGCGCGCGCATGTCGGCCAGCCGCTGCAAATCGACGCGCTGTGTGCGCGCGCGCTGTGCCGCGGCCCGCTGGTTGGGCGGCAGCCGCATCTCGGCCTGCACAGCCAGCCGTTCCTCGGCGCTGCGCTGCGAGTATTTCTGCAGCTGCTGCATGCCCTCGTGGTGCGCGTGCTGCGTCGTCGCCCACGCGGGGGTCTCGTCCTCGCAGCACGCGCCCAGCAGCACCAGCACGCCGCACGGCACCGTCTCGCGCCGCGCAAACGCCACGACGTCGTCGGGGATCCGGTAGTTCCACAGGATCGTCTGGCTCGTCGGGCTCGTCGTGCCGTACGCCGTCGCCGCGCTCGCAAACCACATGCCGTCCGTGCTGCTGCTGCCGCTGCTGCTGCCGGCACTACGCCGCACGCGAATGTGCTCAATGTACAGGCTGTCAATGTTGACGGTGGCCGCCACACTTGTCATCGTCGCACCCGGCGCCGTGCTGGCCGCGCCCATGGTGTTGTTGCGCGCGATGCCCGTCATAGTGCCACCGCCGCCGCGTCGCTTCTCCTCGGTCAGTGCCGTTACGATGCCGTCCACCGAGATCTGGCACGTAATGGGCGTAAGGGAGTGCGTGCGGTCATGTTTGGTCCCATGTCCTTCTTTGGTGTCTGGCTGTGATGACGCTTCTGCTTCCGCCTCGGCCTCGGTTGACTTTTCGCTGCTGCTGCCACCCGGTGGTGCCGGCAAGCTCACCCAGTACGGCGGCAGGTCGGCAAAGCTGCGGCTCGTCCACTCCGGTCGCCACGCCACCGACAGCGACAGGTTGCCATCCGAGTCGTCCAGCGGCGCAATGGCCAGCGCCGCCTGCGTCCCATCGGGCGACCGCATCAGCGTGCAGCCCACGGGCGTCCACAGCCCCGTCGACCGCAGCAGCCGCCAGCCGTGCGCGTCCGGCACGCCGCCCAGGTCCAGCAGATACGCCACGAGCTCGTCAAACCGCACCTCGACCTGCGGCTGCCGCAGCTGGTCCGCATACTCGACGCGCTGCGTCTTGACGCCAATGGTCGACGTCTTCCAGTTGAGCGTGGTCCAGCTGCCGCCCGGGATCGTGCTGGGCGCGGGGGACACTTCCCAGTAGTCGCGCCGGTGCAGGAACCGGTCCCACGGCGTCACGGCGTACCGCGGCAGCTCAATCTCAATCACGCGGTTGACGACGTCGCTGCGCGTCATCAGCGCCGTCTGCCGGCTGTGCCGCAGCATGCGCCTGATGCGCGACGCGTTGACCAGCGTCACAAACGTGTTGTACAGGATCGGTAAGACGCCGAGTACCGCCAGCGGCACGCCAATGTACGTGATAATGTCCGTGGCCGAGGTCCCGGTGGCAGTGGGAGCACTGGCCGAGGGGCCGCTGTCCGACATGGCGGTAGGGTTAAGTGAGGTCAAGGGATGACTCTTTGAATTTTTGAAAATCAAATGAGGCGTCGCGTAAACCGTAAACGGCTGTGTCACTCAGCCCTCACAATAGCCTCGCACTAGCTACAAACGGCAAGTGCCCTGTCATCACGGCAGTTTGCCTTGCCTTGTATGGCAGACCGCTGCTCGCTTTGGTGTACTTGATTGAGTTGTCTTGCTGGTATGTGAATAAATTACGAATTATCTTCGTCTCGGATACTACTGGGTACTACTGAAAAGCGGTCATCCTCCCTCGCCTAAGAAAAATATTAGATTAGAAAACCAAAAGACTTTAATAACAAAGCTACTCACGACAGTACGTGATAATGCTGTTTTCTCAGGGCACTTACGTGTGTACAAGCCGCCATTTGGTTCGAGTACAGTAAGAGCAGCTGGCCCTCAGCAGACGTAGTTAATACGGGACGACGTTGACGGGACGGACCGAAGCACGTGGCAGTGAAATTCAGTATGCTGCCGATTTAACCTTTAAAGCTTATTATGCTCAAGGCCATCTCATTACTACGAGATCGGAATACATCATTCATTGGTTATGGCATGGCAACAATCACTCTATTGTTTTGGGAAAAAATTAAATTGTATTAATGGTTTTAGTCAAATGGATATATCATAATCTGCAACTGTTAGCTGGGCTCAAAACGTAAACCATCAAATAAACAGTGAAAATGCTTCTGTCAGGATTCGTGCCTTGTCAAAGGCGTTTGTCATCAAAGTATAAACTATGTAGACCGTCGTGATAAAATTTGGAATCATCATCAAAGCAGGAAGAAAAGGCAAAGCAAGGAAGACGCGGAAGACATACTCAACTGGATCATCATCGGCTCGGAATTCATGATTCATAAAGAGCAGATTGGTTCAAAGACTAGACAGTTAGAATACTGCATCAAAAATGTAAAAGTGATATGTGAAGTGAAGGGACAGCAAATGCCAGCTCAGACAGGACAGTTCTCATCGTCGCCGTGAGGCTCTGACATATGCTTGTCATTTGGTAAAGTCAGATCATCATTGAAGAGGCAGGCTGTGGGAAGAGTGCAGTGATGTCAGGTGACAGAGAAGCATACTCACGCTTTTAATTAGTATTTATGACGCTGGGAACACTCGTTTAAGCTGGCGCGACGACACTGCAAAAGTTAGCCTGTGATCAACACGCAATAGGCAGAAAAATGGCAGGAAATGTCCAATATCAGTGTTGCATGAATGGTAGTAATTTTGTGTTATCTGCATCGCAAACGCGAATAAGATTCGTCATCTAAAAAATCATCATATGGAGGGGGCGCGAGGTGAAGAGGTATGTTTGCGTATGTCTTACCTTGTCGTTGCGGCTCAGCAGCATCATCCAAAACATATGCATGACTGCATTCGACGTTAGTCGTTGCTCCCACTTCTGCAGTGAGCTGCCCTTGCGCCCTGGACGGCATCTCTCTGACCATATCGGGTTGATATGGAAAGACTCAGTGGACGAGGTTTTCTAGGCCTGTCGCAAAAGTGGCATATCTGCTCATGACTTTAAATCGGAGCCCAGTGCCGTTTCATCATCGAACGAGATGCCGTCAGGGACACGAGGTGCAGGCAGAGATGGGTAGAATCTACCTTTTACTACTGACTCTGTTAGTCGAGGCTCGTTTGCAAGTTGATGGAAAGGAACAAGACAAAGAAATGCACAGTCAGAAACAGCCTGTTGTTATCTTCAGATAGCCAGGTGGCTTTCAGTCGGTAATTCCAACTTGCCGAAGCAAAATTAGATCATCAGAGTGCATGCACGCAAGAGCGATGCGGGGGAAAAGAGATGCAGAGTGCAGAGGGAGAAGTTCGTACCATTGAATCAACAACTGTCGACGGCGCACTGCTACGAGTAAACGCCATTGATCGTCTCCATCAATGTCATCCTGCGCGACTGTTAGCAATGATCCTCAAAGTGCTAGAACATGCAGCGCGCGTCTGAAGAATACAATCTTCTCGTTTTCGTTCAGACTGACGTGACAAATAGCAGTTTCATTCCCGTAGGTCAAAGACTCTAGTTTGTTTGCGGTTTGAGTTTGTCATCATGAAAACCGGGCGATGGGCCCAAAGACGCATTGCTGCACAAATTCGTGCTCGTGACTTACCCAATAATACACCTGCAGAGGTGGTGGACGACAGCGCAATTGCGCGATGATCTGAGATGATAGGGAAGAGAGAGAAGAGGAGTCGAACAAGCCAAAATTTTCTGAGCTGTGCTTTTTGGACGAGTTTTTTAAAGTGGGGGTGTGCGGTTGGCGGTGAGGACCGGTACAATATTGCGTACAAAAATTGCACCCTGTGCACGTGATGCTGATTAAGATTGGTCACATGACCCCGCGTCCATCTCGCTCACCAGACGTGACGCGTCGCATCCGAGCAATGACGAAGTACACAGCATTGGACCCGTCACGCATACAAATCATTCAAAATGCCCGAGATCGCCGAAGGTAAACTCATTGCTGCTTGCTTAGATGCCACCAGCGTACTGACAACCAACAGCTGCACGGATCGTGCACTTCCTCAAGACTCACCTCGTGGGCAAGAATATCAAGTCTGCCTCGGCCATCGATGACGCCAATGTATTTGGCAAGGCCGGCACCACGGGCAGCGCGGTAGCCGCGGCCTTTTCGGGCAACAAGGTTGTCGGCGCCGGCAGCCAAGGAAAATACTTTTGGTACGTGCAACGCAAGACATGTTGCTCGTCAAAATTGGTTCTAACCAGCGTCTAGGCTCCTGCTTGAACATCGGCCCCATGTCGTGATGCACTTTGGAATGTCGGGTACGTATGCTCGCTGTTTCTCTGATATTAGTGTTGTTCGTCTTTTTGTTAACAGCTCACTCCCAGGCTGGATCCATATCAAGGGCATTCGCACAGGCTACACCAACTACTACAACAAGCTCAAGGCCGACGAGGTTGACATGTGGCCGCCCAAGTTTTCCAAGTTTCAGCTGACGACAGACGGCAGCCCGCCCGTCGAGCTGGCCTTTACCGACCCCCGCCGCTTTGGCCGCGTGCGGCTCGTCGACTGCCCCGGTGACAAGATCCGCAATCACTCGCCCCTCGTCGACAACGGACCCGACCCTGTTGTGGATGCCGACACGACCTTCACCGAGGAGTATTTTGTCGAGACCTTGTGCAGACGCCATGTGCCCATCAAGGCCCTTCTGCTGGACCAGGCCTTTATCAGCGGCATCGGCAACTGGGTCGGCGACGAGGTGCTCTTCCACGCGCGCGTGCACCCGGAGCAGTACTGCGACGAGTTTACCGACGCGCAAAAGAAAAAAGTGTATGCGTCGGTGCGGTACGTGTGCCGCACGGCCGTCGACCTGCTGGGCGACTCGGACCAGTTCCCCAAGGACTGGCTCTTTTGCCACCGCTGGGGCAAGGGCAGCAAGAACGAGGTAGCCAAGCTGCCGTCGGGCGAGCCGCTGGCGTTTGCGACGGTGGGCGGGCGGACGAGCTGCTATGCGCCAGGGCTGCAGAAGAAGACGGGCAGCGTGCCAACAACCATCGAGGAGAAGCCCCTGCTCGTCAAGGAGACGAAGCCGGCCAAGGCAGCCAAAGGCACAAAAGCGGCAAAATCGGCGAAACCAGAAAAAGCGTCCACGCCCGCAAAGGAAGAGACCCCAGTACAGAAACGGAAACGGGCGGTGAAAGACGTCGTGAAAGACGACGCGGAAGACGAGGCCAAGGAAGACGACACACAACCGACAGCTGCACCGGCAGTCTCTACAAAGACGACTGCAAAGACGACTGGCAAGGCGACCAGGAAAAAGGCCAAGACGGAACCGGTGGAAGAGAAGCCCGTGGTTGAGACTAGGCGACGATCCGCCAGACTGGGCTTGCAGTAACGCAGCGACACTTTCAACGATTGCAGTTCTTTTGTTTAGCTGTTTAGTTTTTTCTATCATGTTTAAATTTAGGTTTGGGTTTGAATATCATTTCTTGTTGCGGTTATTGCCGGTTGATCCATCATCGATACTTGATGCTTACAACTTACAAGTACATGATGACATGCTTGATAAGACCACGAGGGAGTATTAATACGATGCATAACTCTATCGTTGACCATTCGTTAATCATATGTACAAACTGTAAGAAAACACACCCAACAAGCACTTTGCCAGACTACATGCCCATGGCAATCCGATCACAGGCAAACCCAACAGCATACCGGTATCGCGGCCGATGCTGACTCATGCCGTCCATGTGCCAGAGCATGCTGCTGTCAGCCACGCAGCCCCCGTCGTCATCCCACGGGATGGGAACAATGGTCAGCCGGTTCTCCCAGCGCGAGCCGTCTTTGCGGAAATTGGTAATCTCGACCTGGACCTCCTTGTTCTCGACGACCGAGTTGTGCAGTAGTTGGCGGCGAGGGTCGTCGGCTGACTTGTCACCTTGTAATCTTTCCCGCCAGGTCTTGTCGTCGTCGTAGGAAATGAGAGACGTGGACGGTTCGGATGCTGCCGATGACGAAGCCGAGGCCGACGACAATGACAAGGACGACGCGGCAGACCGGCAGACCGAGCGTGCCTCGCCCGACGACGAGGATGACGACGGCCGCGGTAGTGTTTTGTGCGGGGGTCGGTTTTGCAGGAAGCGGCAGTTGCGGCCAAGGATCTCGTCCCGGGAGTAGCCTGTGACGTCCAGAAACGAGTCGGACGCATAGACGGCGGGGGCGTCGGGGAGGAACAGGTCGCACAGCACAATCGGACAGGAGGCGTCGACGGGGCCGAGGTCGATGACGGGGTTTGGCCGGGTTGCCACATGGAACTGTGCTGTTTGTTAGCAAGTGCTGCACATCACGATGTCATGACGAGGCTGGCTTACCAAGATCTTAATCAGGTCGAAGCCGCTGCGGGAGTAGACGCCCGGGTAGAAGTGGGCTTTCGGGCTGTATACAAGCTGCTGCTGCTGCCGGCTGTCATCGTCCGTTTCTGGATAGGAACGCTTGATGGCTGGCATGGCATCGGATGGGCTGGATGGCAATGTGGTGCTTGTCTGGGTGTACAGATATATTGTGAAAAGCTCAGGTATATCGTGACCGATGGACGACTGGGTTTGAACAGAATATATAACGACAGGAAATAGTGTATATTGACTGACTTAAGCTGAGTAAGACACACATCGGATGAGAAAAAGGTAGGGCTTCCGGATAAGATCAGATCAAGCAGCAGAGCAAGCCCTACCACATCTGTGGCATGCTACGAGCCTATCATCCATGGCATGTGAAGATCGGCCGACTACAGTCCAGTGCTGTAGAGGACCGGGATGGCCGTGAAATAACAGCATTACAGGTCGCTGTGGACTCGTCGTTGACATCGATTATTGTGTGAACTTGCCCTGATACTCCCTCCCAGTGATACTGGCTGTCAGGTAAGACACTGCACGATGCCGGGTATAATGGTCAGGATGAAAGTGAGAATTGTTTCCAAGTGCAACCAATATCATCGATTCGTTGATCCAAGCTAAATCTCGATCTGGGAAAATCTGATCAGTCGCTGAGATCGACATGTAAGTCGACAAGTAGTGGGTACCTGGCTGCAGGCCCAGTATGCATGTAAGCAAAAGTACTGTGTACCCACAATCAATACCGGATTTGAGCATCCGGGCATAAGCAATTGTACTGCTTGGCGAACCGAGATCCGATCTGTTTCTGGCTACCGCCTCTCGTTGTTGTGAGAGGGCAGATGCCATTGTATCTCTCTCTATTTTTTGTAGCTGATGTCTGTCTGATTTTTTGTAAGGTGTTGGCTATTGATACGTACTTGCTTTTTTCTTCTTCTTTTTGGCTTCTCTGTTTTTGTCTTTCTCTATGTGTTTTTTTTTTTTTTTTTTTTTTTTCTTTTGTTTTCTTTCATTCTTTCATTTTCTTCCAATTGTTTTCGATATTTGGTTTGCAATGTGCATTTCAATATTACCATTGAAAAATCAAATTACATTGCTCATGGACAGCATAAAATCTGGGCAATGAAGTTCATTTTATTAAGATGTATCTCTAACAAGTGCCCCGTATGGCAGTATGGTCGAGCTGTCATGGGCTAGATTGGGTCTACCAAGGTCGTAGGTTCGAATCCTACCGGGGTCGCCTGCGGAAGATTGTA